>JAYRCH010000730.1:7500-12500 GCA_037179445.1 Phengaris alcon alcon
CCAAGGAAGGCAGCAGGCGCGCAAATTACCCACTCCCGGCACGGGGAGGTAGTGACGAAAAATAACGATACGGGACTCTTACGAGGCCTCGTAATCGGAATGAGTACACTTTAAATATTTTAACGAGGAACAATTGGAGGGCAAGTCTGGTGCCAGCAGCCGCGGTAATTCCAGCTCCAATAGCGTATACTAAAATTGTTGCGGTTAAAAAGCTCGTAGTTGCATTTGTGCGCCGCGCTGTCGGTGCACCGCATCCGCGGTGATACTGACACGTTTGCGGAGCATATCGTCGGTGAGCCGACGGTAAAACGTCGGTTCAATATCAAAATCCTATCGCGGTGCTCTTCAGTGAGTGTCGAGGTGGGCCGACAATTTTACTTTGAACAAATTAGAGTGCTCAAAGCGGGCTCAAAATGCCGCTTGAATATTTCGTGCATGGAATAATAGAATATGATCTCGGTTCTATTTTGTTGGTTTTCAGAACTCCGAGGTAATGATTAATAGGGATAACTGGGGGCATTCGTATTGCGACGTTAGAGGTGAAATTCTTGGATCGTCGCAAGACGAACATCAGCGAAAGCATTTGCCAAAGGTGTTTTCATCAATCAAGAACGAAAGTTAGAGGTTCGAAGGCGATTAGATACCGCCCTAGTTCTAACCGTAAATATGTCATCTAGCGATCCGCCGACGTTAATACAATGGCTCGGCGGGCAGCTTCCGGGAAACCAAAGATTTTGGACTCCGGGGGGAGTATGGTTGCAAAGCTGAAACTTAAAGGAATTGACGGAAGGGCACCACCAGGAGTGGAGCCTGCGGCTTAATTTGACTCAACACGGGAAATCTCACCAGGCCCGGACACCGGAAGGATTGACAGATTAACAGCTCTTTCTTGATTCGGTGGGTGGTGGTGCATGGCCGTTCTTAGTTGGTGGAGCGATTTGTCTGGTTAATTCCGGTAACGAACGAGACTCTAGCCTGCTAAATAGGCGTCGCCATTTAGGTGTGCGCGATCTCGGTCGCGCAACTCACTGGCGACGTATTAAAATTCTTCTTAGAGGGACCGGCGGCTTCGAGCCGCACGAGATTGAGCAATAACAGGTCTGTGATGCCCTTAGATGTCCTGGGCCGCACGCGCGCTACACTGAAGGAATCAGCATGTTCTCCCTGGCCTAGAGGCCCGGGCAACCCGTTGAAACTCCTTCGTGCTGGGGATTGGGGTTTGCAATTATCCCCCATAAACGAGGAATTCCTAGTAAGCGCGAGTCATAAGCTCGCGTTGATTACGTCCCTGCCCTTTGTACACACCGCCCGTCGCTACTACCGATTGAATGATTTAGTGAGGTCTTCGGACCGACACGCGGTGGCTTCACGGCCGTCGGCGTTGCTGGGAAGTTGACCAAACTTGATCATTTAGAGGAAGTAAAAGTCGTAACAAGGTTTCCGTAGGGGAACCTGCGGAAGGATCATTATCGTGATGAACAATATTATTGTGTTCAGATAACACATAACGAAACGCAAAACAAACAAAACAAACGAACAAAGTAGTCCGGTTTGTTTTTTAAAATTTTTCACATCCAGTGACATATTATGAGAGACAATATTACAATGTCGCAAGTCGTAACAAGCTTTCCGCAGGGGATGGGCGCCTGCGGAATGATCATTATCGTAATAAACGATATTGTGTTGTGTTCAAATTATTGAACAAACTAACAACAAACAGTGGCACATTTAAAAGAGGGAGACAATACATACAATGTATGTAAGAAATATTCATAATATGAATAAAAATATTCCGCAGGGGATGAGCGCCTGCGGAATGATCATTATCGTAATAAACGATAAATGTGTTGTGTTCAAATTATTGAACAAACTAACAACAAACAGTGGCACATTTAAAAGAGGGAGACAATACATACAATGTATGTAAGAAATATTCATAATATGAATAAAAATATTCCGCAGGGGATGGGCGCCTGCGGAATGATCATTATCGTAATAAACGATAAATGTGTTGTGTTCAAATTATTGAACAAACTAACAACAAACAGTGGCACATTTAAAAGAGGGAGACAATACATACAATGTATGTAAGAAATATTCATAATATGAATAAAAATATTCCGCAGGGGATGGGCGCCTGCGGAATGATCATTATCGTAATAAACGATAAATGTGTTGTGTTCAAATTATTGAACAAACTAACAACAAACAGTGGCACATTTAAAAGAGGGAGACAATACATACAATGTATGTAAGAAATATTCATAATATGAATAAAAATATTCCGCAGGGGATGGGCGCCTGCGGAACGATCATTATCGTAATAAACGATAAATGTGTTGTGTTCAAATTATTGAACAAACTAACAGACCAATTGAAATTTATTTTTTCCACCCAGTGACATATAATATCGCTATATATACGTACACTAGTAGCTGCGCACTCGGAGTACACGATCGTTAAGTTCGCGGTGCGTTGACCGGCAAGACACCCCGCCACGAGTTCCCGAACTGATCGTGTGACGTTTGCGCAATGAACGAGTACAATAGCGATGAACGAATGACGCGCGTCGTCTGTTTGTTCGATATTAAAATATTTTGTTTTTTCACACCCAGTGACATATATTATATAAATTATAAAAACCATTACCCTGGACGGTGGATCACTTGGCTCGCGGGTCGATGAAGAACGCAGTTAACTGCGCGTCATAGTGTGAACTGCAGGACACATTTGAACATCGACATTTCGAACGCACATTGCGGTCCGTGGAGAAACATCCAGGACCACTCCTGTCTGAGGGCCGGCTGTATAAAATAATATACCACACTGTTCGTTTCGGCGGACAATTGACGGTTCCGTACGGTCGGCGCGCGAGAGTGCGCGCACGTATCGTGCGGTCCGTTTAAAAATATATAATCTAACGCGCGCGCACATCTTCTCGACCGCCCATCGCCTACCGGCGAGAGGTGGACGTTAAGAGTGCGTGTTGTGTGTGTGTGGTGTGTACCGAGCGCGCTCTAGTTAGCGACGTGCGCCGCCGCCGACGCTCCGTGAAGCTACATTTTGCGCGAGTGATTATCGGTTCAAGGCGTGTAGCACTCGAACGTTGTCGTTAACGTGAGGAATCACGCGCCGAGTGCAAATCGAATGAAACTCCACACACTATTTTATAATGAAACCGAGTAGGCGGACTCGACGTCCGAAGGGCGCGTCGTCGACGCCGACGTACCGTTGACACGGTGCTTAGGCGGAGTCGTTGCGCTGACGGATATCGCGTCTGCCTCAAATTTTTATCGTTGGCCTCAGATCAGGGAGGATCACCCGCCGAATTTAAGCATATTAGTAAGCGGAGGAAAAGAAACTAACTAGGATTTCCTTAGTAGCGGCGAGCGAACAGGAAAGAGCCCAGCACTGAATCCCGCGGTCGTCTCGGTCGCGGGAGATGTGGTGTTCGGGAGGTTCCGCTTTCTCGTCGTCGCCGCGCCTGTCCAAGTTCGCCTTGAACGGGGCCGTTTATCCGTAGAGGGTGCCAGGCCCGTAGCGACGGTGCGAGGCGGCGAGAGGAGCTCTCCTAAGAGTCGGGTTGCTTGAGAGTGCAGCCCTAAGTGGGTGGTAAACTCCATCTAAGGCTAAATATTACCGCGAGACCGATAGCGAACAAGTACCGTGAGGGAAAGTTGAAAAGAACTTTGAAGAGAGAGTTCAAGAGTACGTGAAACCGTTCAGGGGTAAACCTGCGAAACTCGAATGAACGAACGGAGAGATTCATCGTCATTCGGCGGCGTACGGGCGTGCGCCTCGATGTGTGTCGGTCGTTTCGGCGATTCGGCGCGCACGGGACGCGTCCGTCGACGTCCGTCGACGGCGTGCACTTCTCTCTTAGTAATGCATCGCGACCCGTTCGGGGTCGGCCTAAGCGCCTCTCGGGAGTCCGTCGGTGAGCGTCTCGGCGTTCGCTGGCGTACCGGGTCGGGTTGCCGGCCGGCCGTTGCGGACGGTATGAATGATGGATAATACGCTTCAATGCGAATCGCGCACGCGCTCACGCGCGTCCGGCCCGACGCAAGCTGGCGTCCCGGTGGATGTCCTGCCTCAGTGCGGACGTACGTCGGTCGTTGCTGTTCGTCGCAGCCGTGTAGTCTCGGACTGTGCGCGTCTCTGTCTGCGATGATTCTGTTTCGGGCACTCGCAGGACCCGTCTTGAAACACGGACCAAGGAGTCTAGCATGTGTGCGAGTCATTGAGTTTGATTCAAATGACAAAACTGAGAGGCGCAACGAAAGTGAAGGCGCGCGCTTGTCGCGCGCTCAGGGAGGATGGAGCGTCGGTCTCGATCGATCTCTCGCACTCCCTAGGCGTCTCGTTTCCAATCTGTGAATGCGGGCGCGCTATGAGCACAGATGCTGGGACCCGAAAGATGGTGAACTATGCCTGGTCAGGTCGAAGTCAGGGGAAACCCTGATGGAGGACCGTAGCGATTCTGACGTGCAAATCGATCGTCGGAACTGGGTATAGGGGCGAAAGACTAATCGAACCATCTAGTAGCTGGTTCCGTCCGAAGTTTCCCTCAGGATAGCTGGCGTCGATTGTTAACAGTCCCATCCGGTAAAGCGAATGATTAGAGGCATTGGGGCCGAAACGACCTCAACCTATTCTCAAACTTTAAATGGGTGAGAACTCCGGCTTACTCGAACTATGAAGCCGGAGATCTGATGACGGTGCCAAGTGGGCCAATTTTGGTAAGCAGAACTGGCGCTGTGGGATGAACCAAACGTAGTGTTAAGGCGCCTAAAAAACGCTCATGGGACACCATGAAAGGCGTTGGTCGCTCATGACAGCAGGACGGTGGCCATGGAAGTCGGAATCCGCTAAGGAGTGTGCAACGACTCACCTGCCGAAGCAACCAGCCCTGAAAATGGATGGCGCTGAAGCGTTTTGCCTATACACTACCGTTACGGGCAAGTGCGTCGCGTATGCGTCATTATGCCGTAACGAGTAGG
>JAYRCH010000730.1:17500-20552 GCA_037179445.1 Phengaris alcon alcon
CTAGAGCTAATACATGCAATCAGAACTCTGACCAATTATGGGATGAGTGCTTTTATTAGATCAAAACCAATCGACGGAGGGCCTCGCGTCCTAAGTCGTTAATTTTGATGAATCTGGATAACTTTTGCCGATCGCATGGTCCAGTACCGGCGACGCATCTTTCAAATGTCTGCCTTATCAACTTTCGATGGTAGTTTCTGCGACTACCATGGTTGTCACGGGTAACGGGGAATCAGGGTTCGATTCCGGAGAGGGAGCCTGAGAAACGGCTACCACATCCAAGGAAGGCAGCAGGCGCGCAAATTACCCACTCCCGGCACGGGGAGGTAGTGACGAAAAATAACGATACGGGACTCTTACGAGGCCTCGTAATCGGAATGAGTACACTTTAAATATTTTAACGAGGAACAATTGGAGGGCAAGTCTGGTGCCAGCAGCCGCGGTAATTCCAGCTCCAATAGCGTATACTAAAATTGTTGCGGTTAAAAAGCTCGTAGTTGCATTTGTGCGCCGCGCTGTCGGTGCACCGCATCCGCGGTGATACTGACACGTTTGCGGAGCATATCGTCGGTGAGCCGACGGTAAAACGTCGGTTCAATATCAAAATCCTATCGCGGTGCTCTTCAGTGAGTGTCGAGGTGGGCCGACAATTTTACTTTGAACAAATTAGAGTGCTCAAAGCGGGCTCAAAATGCCGCTTGAATATTTCGTGCATGGAATAATAGAATATGATCTCGGTTCTATTTTGTTGGTTTTCAGAACTCCGAGGTAATGATTAATAGGGATAACTGGGGGCATTCGTATTGCGACGTTAGAGGTGAAATTCTTGGATCGTCGCAAGACGAACATCAGCGAAAGCATTTGCCAAAGGTGTTTTCATCAATCAAGAACGAAAGTTAGAGGTTCGAAGGCGATTAGATACCGCCCTAGTTCTAACCGTAAATATGTCATCTAGCGATCCGCCGACGTTAATACAATGGCTCGGCGGGCAGCTTCCGGGAAACCAAAGATTTTGGACTCCGGGGGGAGTATGGTTGCAAAGCTGAAACTTAAAGGAATTGACGGAAGGGCACCACCAGGAGTGGAGCCTGCGGCTTAATTTGACTCAACACGGGAAATCTCACCAGGCCCGGACACCGGAAGGATTGACAGATTAACAGCTCTTTCTTGATTCGGTGGGTGGTGGTGCATGGCCGTTCTTAGTTGGTGGAGCGATTTGTCTGGTTAATTCCGGTAACGAACGAGACTCTAGCCTGCTAAATAGGCGTCGCCATTTAGGTGTGCGCGATCTCGGTCGCGCAACTCACTGGCGACGTATTAAAATTCTTCTTAGAGGGACCGGCGGCTTCGAGCCGCACGAGATTGAGCAATAACAGGTCTGTGATGCCCTTAGATGTCCTGGGCCGCACGCGCGCTACACTGAAGGAATCAGCATGTTCTCCCTGGCCTAGAGGCCCGGGCAACCCGTTGAAACTCCTTCGTGCTGGGGATTGGGGTTTGCAATTATCCCCCATAAACGAGGAATTCCTAGTAAGCGCGAGTCATAAGCTCGCGTTGATTACGTCCCTGCCCTTTGTACACACCGCCCGTCGCTACTACCGATTGAATGATTTAGTGAGGTCTTCGGACCGACACGCGGTGGCTTCACGGCCGTCGGCGTTGCTGGGAAGTTGACCAAACTTGATCATTTAGAGGAAGTAAAAGTCGTAACAAGGTTTCCGTAGGGGAACCTGCGGAAGGATCATTATCGTGATGAACAATATTATTGTGTTCAGATAACACATAACGAAACGCAAAACAAACAAAACAAACGAACAAAGTAGTCCGGTTTGTTTTTTAAAATTTTTCACATCCAGTGACATATTATGAGAGACAATATTACAATGTCGCAAGTCGTAACAAGCTTTCCGCAGGGGATGGGCGCCTGCGGAATGATCATTATCGTAATAAACGATATTGTGTTGTGTTCAAATTATTGAACAAACTAACAACAAACAGTGGCACATTTAAAAGAGGGAGACAATACATACAATGTATGTAAGAAATATTCATAATATGAATAAAAATATTCCGCAGGGGATGAGCGCCTGCGGAATGATCATTATCGTAATAAACGATAAATGTGTTGTGTTCAAATTATTGAACAAACTAACAACAAACAGTGGCACATTTAAAAGAGGGAGACAATACATACAATGTATGTAAGAAATATTCATAATATGAATAAAAATATTCCGCAGGGGATGGGCGCCTGCGGAATGATCATTATCGTAATAAACGATAAATGTGTTGTGTTCAAATTATTGAACAAACTAACAACAAACAGTGGCACATTTAAAAGAGGGAGACAATACATACAATGTATGTAAGAAATATTCATAATATGAATAAAAATATTCCGCAGGGGATGGGCGCCTGCGGAATGATCATTATCGTAATAAACGATAAATGTGTTGTGTTCAAATTATTGAACAAACTAACAACAAACAGTGGCACATTTAAAAGAGGGAGACAATACATACAATGTATGTAAGAAATATTCATAATATGAATAAAAATATTCCGCAGGGGATGGGCGCCTGCGGAACGATCATTATCGTAATAAACGATAAATGTGTTGTGTTCAAATTATTGAACAAACTAACAGACCAATTGAAATTTATTTTTTCCACCCAGTGACATATAATATCGCTATATATACGTACACTAGTAGCTGCGCACTCGGAGTACACGATCGTTAAGTTCGCGGTGCGTTGACCGGCAAGACACCCCGCCACGAGTTCCCGAACTGATCGTGTGACGTTTGCGCAATGAACGAGTACAATAGCGATGAACGAATGACGCGCGTCGTCTGTTTGTTCGATATTAAAATATTTTGTTTTTTCACACCCAGTGACATATATTATATAAATTATAAAAACCATTACCCTGGACGGTGGATCACTTGGCTCGCGGGTCGATGAAGAACGCAGTTAACTGCGCGTCATAGTGTGAACTGCAGGACACATTTGAACATCGACATTTCGAACGCACATTGCGGTCCGTGGAGAAA
>JAYRCH010000731.1:0-57492 GCA_037179445.1 Phengaris alcon alcon
GTCCCGAGAGAAAAGCTCCCCAATGCCCGGGGAGCTCTCGGTTAGGCAGGCGGCGGCACACCAACTAGCCGCCGCAGCAGAAGAGGGCCGGACGCGGCACGCGCTGCGCGGTCGTGGAGTTATTCTTATGCGATTCCCACGACCCCGCATTGGCGCCGAAGGAGGGCATCGCCAGGTTTTAGTGGGTAGACTCTGTGCCAACTACACCCAGGCACAGAGGAGTCCCACATAACCCCGCGATGACCCCCCGATCATCGCGGGGTATACGTAACGTATTTCCTGGCGTTAAAAAAAAAAAAAAAAAAAAAAAAAAAAAAAAAAAAAAAAAAAAAAAAAAAAAAAAAAAAAAAAGGTTAGGTTAGGTTAGGTTAGGTTAGGTTAGGTTGGGGACGATGGGGACGATACCGGTTCCTCCACGTTGGTGTCCCTGGGCAACGCCTGGGTGCGCCACTCCGCCTTTTACACGGGGTGAGGTACTCAGGCGGCTGAACGCCGGTCTTTCTCTATCTTTCACCAACTTTTTGTAGTATACTCTTCTTTTGTTTTTGTTTATTTTATTTTCACTATCTTTCATCGTCTTTTCTTCTACTATCTTTCTCATTTCGTTAATTCTTCTATACAATACTGTGTGTTTGCGTGTCTAATTCAGTGAGTGTTTGTGGATGGATGGACCTGTGGGTCCCCAATCCAGGGTTTTGGCGCCCGGCCGTGGGATGCGTGACGAGCGGGAGGTCTACGTCGCAAGGGTGCTGGGGCAGAATCCCCCCTAATGGATCGGGTCAGCATCAGCCCACAAGTGACAAATATGGAGGTACAGCAAAGGAAAAATTCTCCCCGGGTGGGTCCCAGTAATGGGGAATCCCACACTCCCGCTTCGGCGGGGGGTCGGCCCGAGTATACGGGGGGGCCTAAATTTGCTTTGGCGGAGAAGGAGAAGAGGAGAGACGACGACAACGGCAAGGTTTTAATGGACGATGAGATGCTTGACGATCTGGCACTAACGACGGCTAGTGAGGGGGAGGGTGGATCGCGGGTGGCGACGCCCGTGTCCACCAGAAGCAGGTTCTTCCGTACTGGAGGAGAAGTCTCTGACGAGAGCGGCAACGAGACCGCCGTTTCTCAGAGGAATGAAGAGGAGAAGGAAAGAACGAAGCGACGTTTCCGCAAGAGGCGCGGAAGCGAAGTAGAGGAGGAGGACTCCGAAAAGGAAAAGGGCGTGAACGCCCCAAAGAGCACCAAGCGCGGCAGGGGTAGGCCACCCACTACTGGCCAGTACGTTGGTCTGCATCAGGCCAAAAAGGACAAACAGGCTGAAGAGCGTAAGGTCGAGCAGGCTGAGGCGGAACGGCAAATCTTGGAGATGGCAGAAAGGCTTCCCCAGCAACGGTCACACCGGCTGTCGGAAGCCTCCTCGGACGGGACAATAGAGGTGGAGGAGGAAGAGGTTACATCGGCGAAACTTGGCTCAACTATCACCTCGAGCCTAGGTGTCATAACGAAAGTGGCCACAACGTCGAAGAACCTCAGTGGGGGCTACATAAAGTCCCTCAAGAATGCCACAAAGGCAATACAAGAAGCGTGTGCGGCCTTGCTTCAGCGATCGACTTCCGTTGAAACAAAAGCCTTGGAGGCAACCAACAAACGGCTCTCCAAAGAAATCCAAGAGTTGAAGACTGAGCTCGCGGCACTTAAGCGCGAACTTATAAGCGCTCGACCACAGCTCACTCCTGCGGCACCCTCGTTGGAAGAGATGTTGGAGAAAGCGGTGCGGGAGGCGATCTCAATATCTAGTGCCCGACTGGATGCGCGGCTGGAATGTTTGGAGGCGCGGCTATTACCGGAGCCGCGAATCCGACCAAAACTTGCCTCGGACAAGAAAAAAGAATCAGCCCAGGACACAACAACACCTGTGTCAAAGGCGAAAAAGAGGACTCCTGAACCGAAACCTGCGGTATCGACCCTGTCGCCCCCGCTCAATCCAGGTCCGGCTCAGAAAATGAAGAAGGTAAAGAAGTCTGCTGCCGCCGCAGAAGCGGCAAACGCGAGGCGAGATGTGGCCCCAACTTCGGTGGCGGCGACAGGACCACCTCCGACCGAAGAGTGGTCGCAAGTGGTTAGAAAGAAAGGAAAGCTACAAAAGAAGGCGGAAGAAAAGAAGAAAGTGCCTAAAAAGAAGAGAAAAAAGGGAGGAAATCTCCGTGCTCCAAAGACCGCTGCTGTGGTCATCACCCTACAGCCGGGCGCGGAGAAACGAGGCGTCTCCTACAAGGACGTCCTCGCGAGGGCCAAACAGCAGATCGACTTGGTCGCGCTGGACATTCCGGCAGTCAAGTTCAAGGTGGCAGTCACCGGGGCTCGAATGCTTGAGGTCTCGGGGGCAACAAGTAAAGAGAAAGCGGACAAACTTGCAGAGAAGCTCAAAGAGGTAATGGGGGAGGAAGACATCCGCATCTCGCGACCCCAAAAGTGCGCCGAAATGCGCATTCAAGGCCTGGATGACTCTGCTACTACGGCAGAAATAGCGCAAGCCATCGCAACACCTGGTGGCTGCGCAGCCGGCGACATCAAGGTCGGCGAAATAAAGCGGGATCGCAGCGGCCGTGGTACGGCCTGGATAAAGTGCCCGGTCGAGGCAGCAAAGAAGGTAACGGCGCCCAACACAAAAGTGTATGTCGGATGGACTGTGGTGCGCGTGGTGCTTCTATCTGCGCGTCCCATGCGCTGTTACCAGTGCCATGAGACCGGACACACCCGAGCGACTTGCCTGAACGAGGATGACCGAAGCGAGCTCTGCTTCCGCTGCGGTCAATCGGGTCACATGGCGGCACGATGCCAAAACGCGCCTCACTGCGCATTGTGTGAAGCCCATGGCAAAAAGGCGGATCACAGCGTAGGCAGCAAGTTCTGCGCAAAGTCCACGACAAAGAGGAACGGCCCTAAAAAGAGCCAAGCACCCACGAAAGCCGCCACAACATCTACGGCGGCTTCCGGTGCCGGAGTGGTCGAAATGGAGGCCCAATAACGGCTGCCCATAAATTCCTGCAGGGCAACTTGAACCACTGCGCTCAAGCGCAGGATCTTTGGGTTCAGGAGATTTTGAAGTGGGCAATTGATGTTGCTGTTGTGTCAGAGCCGTATCGCGTCCTTCCAAGGAGCGACTGGATCGGTGACGCAGACTCGACGGTGGCTTTGGTCTTCGGCCCCAAAATCGTGCCTCCAACTCCCCGGAGCACGACTCGGGGTCATGGTTTTATCGTCGCAGACTTGGGGGCCCTTACCGTGGTGGGGGTCTACTTCTCCCCGAACAGACCCATCGCCGAGTTCGAGACATTCCTCCTACGGCTCACCACCTTCGTGAGCGGAGCAGCCAATCCCGTAGTCGTCGCCGGAGACTTCAATGCAAAGTCAACGCTCTGGGGCTCCCCGGCGACGAATGCGAGAGGAAGAGCGGTCGCCGACTGGATAGCAACAACGGGCCTAGTCTTGGCGAATCAAGGTGCAGTCAGCACTTGTGTCCGGCGGCAAGGCGAGTCGATAGTGGACCTAACACTGGTCAGTCCATCTATCGCTCGCCGTGTTAACAACTGGCGGGTTCTCGAGGAGGTCGAGACGCTCTCGGACCACCTTTTTATCAGATTCGACGTTGCCGCTTCCACTTCGGATCTAGGCCGCCCAATCCCATCCAGCGGTGGCCCAAGGTGGTCCTTAAAAAGAATGGACAGGGAGCTTCTTGAGGAAGCTGCGATTGTCGCGTCTTGGGCATCGCTTCCAAGTGACGACGTCGACGAATGTGCGGAGTGGCTCAAAGAGGCGATGCACGGCGTATGCGATGCCTCCATGCCACGAGTGGGGCCTTTTAAACCGCGACGCCAAACGTACTGGTGGCGTCCCGAGCTGCTCCATCTGCAGAGAGGGTGCACGACGGCCCGTCGACGCTACAAAAGGTATCGCAGACGTCGTGCAAGAGATCAACAGGAAGAAGAGGAACTGTACAACACGTACCGTACAGCCTGCCTCACCCTTCGCGACGCCATTCTACAGGCGAAGTCTGACGCCTGGAAAGAGTGGCTACAAACGCTAGAGGAGGACCCGTGGGGCAAGCCTTATAAGTGGGTACGTCAAAAGTTGCGCCCGGCTGTGCCCCCAATAACCCAGACCATCCAACCGGAGCTCCGAAACAGAGTCGTGTCGGCCTTATTTCCATCTGGGGCCGAGTGGTCGCTATCTCCAGCACCACGAACGGAGGAGTCCGAGCCCGAAGGAGAGGAGGAAGTGCCGCCCGTTACGTCAGCCGAACTAGCGGTGGCGGTACACAAGATGGGCATAAAAAACACGGCCCCCGGCCTCGATGGCGTGCCGGGCCGCGTAATAGTCGTGGCAATGAAGCACATAGAGTCGCAGGTACTCGCCGCTTTGACCAGCTGCCTGGTCCAGGGCCGAGTACCTCGACAGTGGAAGACAGGCAAACTGGTGCTTCTGAAGAAGAATGGAAGGCCCGAAGACCAACCGGCAGCGTACCGCCCCATCGTCTTGCTAGATGAGCTATGCAAGATGTTAGAAAGGGTTCTTGTGGCGCGTCTCGTGAGACACCTAGAGAGCGTCGGGCCAAACCTGAGCGACAACCAATATGGCTTTCGCTCAGGCCGGTCGACGATAGGGGCGGTCGCCCGCCTGAGGGATATTGCTGAGGAGGTTGTGTCCCGGGGGGGGGTAGTGTTGGCTGTGTCGCTGGATATCTCCAACGCCTTCAACTCCCTGCCCTGGGCCAGCATTAAAGACGGCCTACGACACCACGGCGTTCCGAGATACTTGCGCAACACGATCTGCAGCTATCTCTCGGAGCGCTCCGTGCAATTCCCGACACTAGAAGGCTGGGAAGAGCAAGAAGTAGACTGCGGCGTTCCGCAGGGTTCGGCTCTCGGTCCGACCCTGTGGAACATCGGATTTGACCCAGTGCTACGCGGTGCCAACCTCCGCGGAGTAGAGGTCATCTGCTACGCGGACGACACGTGCGTCGTCTGTCGTGGCAGGACCTATCGCGAGGTGGCAATACTTGCGACAGCGGCAGTCGCGCAGGTAGTCCGCAGGATCCGTGCGCTAGGCCTCACGGTGGCCCTAGAAAAATCCGAGGCCCTATGTTTCCACGGGCCGAGGAACGCGCCGCCGTCCGATTTGGCAGTAGTTGTGAGCGGGACGACAATTAACGTCACGCCTACACTAACATACTTAGGACTCGCCCTCGACGGACGGTGGTCCTTCAAGGAGCATTTTCGCCGGCTCTCCGAGAAGGTCACCAAGTCCGCGGGGGCCTTGGCCTCGCTGCTCCCGAATCTGGGGGGCCCGAGCTTGGGATGTCGGCGCCTGTACATGGGCGTCATACGCTCCATGTCAATGTACGGCGCGCCGATCTGGGCCGAAAACCTGTCGCCCGAAAATCGACTCGCCCTTGGACGGCTACAGAGAGTGATGGCGACGCGGGCAGTGCGTGGTTACCGTACCATCTCAAGGGATGCGGCATGCCTGCTCGCCGGAAGCGTCCCATGGGACTTGGACGCACGAGCCCTCGCCGATGTCTATTGGCGTTGCGCAGCGGTCCGTGCAGGGGGAGGCAACCCCTTACCGGACGCCATGCGTCGGTGGAGGGACAAAGCGAGGGAAAGGACTCTAAACCTCTGGGCGGAGCGGCTCCAGGAGCCGCTAGTAAGCATCGCCCTAATATCGGCAATCCGCCCGCTGCTCAAAGAGTGGGTGAATCGGAAGTACGGAGCGCTCTCCTTCCATCTGACGCAGTTGCTGACTGGGCATGGCTGCTTCGGTCGGTACCTGTGTGAGATTGCAAGGAGAGAAATAACCGCAAGATGTCACCACTGTGACGAGGACAGGGACACGGCCGAGCACACTGTAACGGCCTGTCCCTCTTGGACTGGACAACGCGCGGCCCTAACGGCTGCAATCGGACTTGACCTCTCGCTGCCAGCAATCATTCAGGCAATGCTGCGCAGCGAGTCAGAGTGGAATGCGGTGAATGACTTCGCACAGGAAGTTGTTTCCGCGAAAGAGGAGGCAGAGTGGGAAAGGGAGGCGCTCGACCCCTCGAGAAGACGGCCGAGACGAAGACGCACGATCAATAATGATCGCAGCGTTCCGACTTAGCCGGGGAGCTTGGGGCGGCGGCGTGGGGACGCCGTCGCTCATTGCACCTTGCCCCCGAGAGGGCCGTGATGCGCAACGTACTCCTGCGCATCGCGGCACACGTGGTGGAAGGCCTACGCAAGCCCTGATGGGGCCTCTGTTCGGCCAGAGGGGCGCGTAATCGCCCCTAACGGGATGGGCCTGCAAATCCCACAACGCAGGCACCCGTCGTCGGAGCTGCGGTCGTCTTTGTAGTTCCCGTGGCTCCGGCAAGGATGGTACTGATGGAGTATCGCCGAGTTTTAGTGGGTAGGGCTGCGTCCATTCACCATCTTTACGGGCGCAGCGAGTCCTACATATCCGCGCAAGGGAATCCCCAATCCCCCGCGGAATGCCTAAATGCATTTCTCGGCGTTAAAAAAAAAAAAAAAAAAAAAAAAAAAAAAAAAAAAAAAAAAAAAAAAAAAAAAAAAAAAAAAAAAAAAAAAAAAAAAAGGTTGGGGACGATACCGGTTCCTCCACGTTGGTGTCCCTGGGCAACGCCTGGGTGCGCCACTCCGCTTTTCACACGGGGTGAGGTACTCAGGCGGCTGAACGCCGGTCTTTCTCTATCTTTCACCACCTTTTTATAGTTTACTCTTCTTTTGCACTCTTTTTATTTATTTTTCTATCTTTCAACACCTTTTCTTTCTATCTTTTCTCTTTTATTTATTCTTCTGTGCGTGTGTGCTAGGTTTTGCGTGATAGGTTTTTGTTCGAATGGTGATGGATGGGCTTTTACGGCCCCTAATCCAGGGTTTGTGGTGCCCGGCCGTGGGATGCGTGGCGAGCAGGCGGCTCGTCCCAAGGGCACTGGGGCAGAATCCCCCCTACTGGATCGGGTCAGACTCAGCCCACAATTGACAACAATGGAAGGTCAGCATGTTAAAAATTCTCCCAGGGTGGGTCCCGGCGATGCCGGGGAATCCCACACTCCCGTTTCGGCGGGAGATAGGGCCAGGTATACTGGGGGCCCAAAACATGCTTCGGTGGAGGTGGAGAGGAAGGAGGCCGTTGCGACGGCGAGAGATGAAGGCGCGATGGCGCATACCAGGCCGAGCTCGGCGCACCTTACCGCGTCGAGAACGGACCTTCTGACTGACGAGGACGTCGACTTCAGTCAGCCGCAGCCCAACGGCGTGGAGCGGATACTGAAGTTGATGCGAAAAAAGAAGTTACGGGGCGACGCAGACTTACCGCGCGTGCTTCTCACGCGCGACGTGATCATGCCGCCGCCCAGAACACCTGATAGAGACAGCGAGGACTATTTCTCGGACTCCAGCTGCATGACCGACATGTCGCTGGACTCCGAGGGATTGCCCGCACCCACCGGACGTACGACCCCCCTTAAGCGGCGGTTACACCCGGACGAGACAGAGGCGGCGCCGTCCACCAGCAAAGGTGCGGTGCCGAAGGCAAAGCGAGGACGCGGCCGCCCGCCGACCACGGGCCAATACGTTGGCTTGGCAAAGGCGCAGGCCGAATTAAATCGGGAGAAGGAAGAGGCACTTCGGCTTCAGGCCGCAGAGGAAGTCGCCGAGTCATTGAGAACTGCGCGGGGCGCGCGCGCGTCTATCTGCGCAAGCCCCGCCGCAGCCACTGGAGAAGACAGGTCGGAGCAGACCAGCCATGCTCTGGCCAAGGGTGTTGAGGCCTCGCTGGAGGCGATAACCATGGTCGCCACGAGGTCCCAGAACCTAAAAGGGACGTTTCAGCGGCACCTCAAAGAAGCAGTTGCCAACATACGGGCAACTTTTGCCGAAATGAGGGGCCGCGGTGAAAACGAGGAGATAAGGGCACTAGAAGCCCAGAACGAACGACTCCAACAGCAGCTCGACGCAATGCGCCGGGAGCTGGAAGAGATACGTCGCCAGGCGACAAAGCCCGCCACACAGGACTTGCAGCAGATGTTGTCGGAGGTCTCGCGCTCTAATATCGAGACCTTCGGCAACATGCTGAATGCGAGGTTGGCTGGCATAGAAGATAGGCTCCTCCCGGAGCCAAGGAGGAGACCACCGCTGGCGGCGGATAGTGCCGATGTGGGCACCACGCCAGCGACTGAAGTGACGAAGGCACCGAAGTCCAAAAGGGCGACGGCGCCAACATACGCGGACATGGCGGCACCGATTGCACCGGCCCTCAAAGAGGCTCCGGCTGCTCCGGCCCCGCCCAAGGCCAAAAAGGCCAAGAAGAAGAAGCGGCCAACAATGGCCGCAGCAGAAGCGGCGCAAGGGGGAGATATCATCAGCCCCTCCCCCGCCGAGGCCCCGTGGACCAAGGTAGGTCCACGCAAGGACAAGAAGACGAAGAAGGGGGCGGCTACAACAGCCAAAGCCGCCCCGAAGAAGAAGAGAGCGAAGCTTCGCCCTCCGACTACTGCGGCGGTCACCCTCACCCTGGGGGCGAGTGCTGCGGAAAGGGGGGTGACTTACGCTAAAATGCTAAGTCAGGCTAGAGCGGCGATTGACCTAGGGGAACTCGGCATCCCCAGGCTTGGTTTCCGCCTGGCCGAGACAGGAGCGCGCGTCCTCACCATTTCCGGTGAGGGGGCGCAGGAAAAGGCGGACGCCTTCGCCCAGAGGCTGAGGTCCGTCCTCCCATCGGAAGACGTAAAAGTCGCCCGCCCGGTACTGTGCGCGGAGATCCGCGTTGCCGGGCTGGACGACTCAATAGCGGCCGCCGACGTCATCCAGGCGGTCGCGAAGGAGGGAGGGTGCTCGGCTGAAGACATTCGGTCGGGCCAATTGTCGGTAGGGCCACGCGGGGACGCGTCATTGTGGATGCGTATCCCGGTCGCGGCCGCCAAGAGGCTTACAAGCTCAGGGCGGCTGCGAGTTGGCTGGGTGTCGGCGAGAGTGGCGCTGCTGGCCGCGAGGCCTAAGCGCTGCTTCCGCTGCCAGGACACCGGCCACGTGGCGGCGAAGTGCCAGTGCCCGGTAGACCGCAGCCGGAGCTGTTTCCGCTGCGGGAAACCGGGGCACAAGGCGGCCGAGTGCGGGGAAGCGCCCAACTGCTTCCTCTGCGAGGCTGCCGGCAGACCAGAGAAGGCCCATGTGCTGGGCAGTAGCGGCTGCGTAGCGAAGCCGCCCCCCAGCACGAAGCGAAAGGCGCCAACAAAAAAGGCCCGGCACAAAAAGCCCAAGGCCGACGGCGCAAGGGCGGTTCCCGCCCCCGCCATGGAGTTGGACGCCTAGGCCCGTGGGCGGTGATCGGGGGATCGCCGCCCGCACTATGGGCCCCGAGAGGTAAGCTCCCCAATGCCCGGGGAGCTCTCGGAGAGGCAAACGGCGGCATAATACCAGGCCGCCGCATTAGAAGGGAGCCGGATGCGGCACGCGCTGGGGGGTCGTGGAAGAATGCTCTCGCGTTTCCCACGGCCCCTCCATTGGCGCTGAAGATGGGCATCGGGGGGTTTTAGACGGTAAACCCCGGCGCACTCCATCTTGCGCCGGGGGAGTCCGTCATACCCCTGCTGCCCTCCCCCGGGGGCAGCGGGGGATACGTAACGTATTTCCCCCCGTAAAAAAAAAAAAAAAAAAAAAAAAAGGTTAGGTTAGGTTAGGTTAGGTTAGGTTAGGTTAGGTTAGGTTGGGGCTCAGCCAGTTCGTCCTCGTTCGTGGCCCTGGGCAACGCTTGGGTGCGCCACCCCGTCTTTTGCGGGTTGAGGTACCCACGCGGCTGAAGGCTGGCGCTATCTTTTCTTCTCTATCTTTCACCATCTATTTTGTTTAACTTTCTTGTTTTTGCATTAGTTTTATTTTGTTTTTCTATCTTTCACCACCTTTTCTTTCATCTCCAACTATCTTTCCTTTTTATTTAACTCTTCTGATGGGGGAGCTCACCCCCGAAAAAAGAGACCGCGACCCGGGGTGTCGGAGGTAGAAGAATGGATAGTCGTAATTTGAAAAGTATTCCCCGGGTGGGTCCTCCTTCCAGGAGGGAATCCCACACTCCCGCTCCGGCGGGGGGTCGGCCCTTGTATACGGGGGGGCCACAAATTGCGAGGGAGGTTGAGGAGAAGGTCGTTGCGACGACGAGTGGCGAGGGAGGCGCGATGGCGCAAGCAGGGCCGAAACCGGTGCACCTTACCGCACCGGAGACGGGAATGCTCACGGACGAAGACACGGATTTTTCACAGCCGGTCCCTGATGGCAGGCGCCGGTTGCTGGAACTCCTGCGGAAGAAGGCACTGAGGGGGGATACGGAGGGAATGCCGCGCGTGATGCTCACGCGCGCGTTGATGCCCGAACCCCCTTCAACGGACTATGACAGCGAGGACTACCTCTCGGACTCCAGCGCCTTATCGCTGGACTCCGAGGGGTTGCCCGCACACCCCGGACGTGACAAACCTCGAAAGAGGAAACCCGATGACGACAACGTACCGTCCCTCAGTAAAGGGGCGGTACCCAAATCCAAACGTGGACGCGGTCGGCCGCCAACGACTGGCCAATACGTTGGTCTAGCCAAGGCGCAGGCTGACCTGAATAAGGCGAAAGAGGAGGCTCTTCGGCTTCGGGCCGAAGAGGAACTAGCCGCATCTATGGAAAGTGCTAGGGAGACGCGAGCGTCAGCCGGCACAATCCCCCTTGCGGTCACCGGAGGAGACGGGTCGGAGCGGACCAACTACGCTCTGGCCAAATCTGTGGAGACTTCGTTGGAGGCAATTACAATGGTCGCCACGAAGTCCTCCAACCTTAAGGGCACCTTCCAAAGGTGCCTCAAGGAGTCAGTAGTGGCAATCAGGTCGGCTGTTGCTGAAATGAGAGGCCGCTCTACTACGGAGGATATGGCGAGGCTGGAGGCTCAGAATGCGCGGCTTCAAGAGCAACTGACCAGAATGGGTCAGGAGCTTGAAGAGCTGCGCAGACGGGCTAACAGCGCCCGCCCCGTACAAGATGACATGCGCCAGCTGTTGTCGGAGGTCTCTCGTACCAACATAGAGACCTTCGGCAACATGCTGAACGCCAGGCTGGCCGGTCTGGAGGACAGACTCCTGCCGGAGCCCAGACGACGACCCCCGCTGGCGGCGGACAGTGCCACTGTTGGCACCACGCCAGCGCCGGCGGCACAAAAAGTGAAGGCGCCGAAGCCAAAGAGGGCGACGGCGCCCACGTACGCAGAAGTGGCGGCACCGAGTGCGGCGGCCCCCCTCATAGAGGCGGCGTCTGCACCAGCCAAAAAGAAGAAGGCTAAGAAGAAGCGGCCATCAATGGCCGCTCAGGAGGCGGCGCAAGGGGGGGAGCACATCAACCCCTCCCCCGCCGAGGCCCCGTGGACAAAAGTGGGTCCACGTAAGGCCAAGTCGAAGAAGGGGTCGGCTACTCCAACTAAAGCCGCCCCTAATAAAAAGAAGAAAAAGGCGAGGCTGCGCACCCCAGTCACTGCGGCCGTTACCCTCACCCTTGAGGAGAAGGCTGCAGAGAAGGGGGTGACGTACGCCAAGCTTCTTAAGGAAGCCAGGGCGAAAGTCGATCTGGGGGAGTTCGATATCCCAAAGCTCGGCTTTCGTCTGGCAGAAACCGGCGCGCGCGTACTCACGATCGCAGGTGAGGGGGCGCAAGCGAAGGCGGATGCTTTCGCCGCAAAGTTGAGGGCCGTATTAAGCCCAGAGATGGTGAGAGTCGGCCGCCCGGTCAAGTGCGCAGAGTTGCGCGTGACCGGGCTGGACGACTCAGTGACGGCCGCCCAAGTCATCCAGGCGGCCGCACAAGAAGGAGGTTGCCCGACAAGCACAATCAGGTCGGGCAAAAAAATAGTGGTGGGACCGAGAGGGGACGCGTCCTTGTGGATACGCGTCCCCGTCGCGGCCGCTAAAAAGCTTTTAAGCTCTGGGCGGCTTCGCGTGGGCTGGGTCTCGGCAAAGGTGGTGCTGCTGGCCTCGAGGCCCAAGCGGTGCTACCGATGCCAGGACACCGGCCACGTCGCGGCGAAATGCCAGTGCACGGTGGACCGCAGTCGGAGCTGTTTCCGCTGCGGGAAGCCGGGGCACAAGGCGGCCGAGTGCGGAGCGGATCCGCACTGCTCTTTGTGCGAGGCCGCCGGCAAGGAGGAGATGGGACATGTGTTGGGGAGCAGCGGCTGTGTTTTTGCCAAGCCGCCCCCCGGCACAAAAGGGATGAGAAAGGCTCCCTCAAGGGCCCGGCATAAAAAGCCGCAAGCCCAGGGCGCAAGGGTGGCTCAACCCGCCCCTGCCATGGAGGTCGAAGCCTAGGCCCGTGGGCGGTGATCGGGGGATCGCCGCCCACACTATGGGCCCCGAGAGGAAAAGCTCCCCAATGCCCGGGGAGCTCTCGGAGAGGCAGGCGGCGGCATATCACCAGGCCGCCGCAAAGAAGTGAGCCGGTTGCGGCACGCGCTGGGGGGTCGTGGAAGAATGCAACGCGATTCCCACGGCCCCTCCACTGGCGCTGAAGAAGGGCATCGGGGGGTAAAAAAAAAAAAGGTTAGGTTAGGTTAGGTTAGGTTAGGTTAGGTTAGGTTAGGTTAGGTTAGGTTAGGTTAGGTTAGGTTAGGTTAGGTTAGGTTAGGTTAGGTTAGGTTCCCCCCGACGGTTGCCCGCCTTGTCGTGGCGGTGGGGCTCAGTAGCCGTGGATGGTGGACCACGGCGAAGCAAAGAGGCAACCAGGGCCGGCTGGGCAGGAGGCCAGGCCGGCCCGAGGAGGGGCGCTCCCGGCGGACTGGAGGAGCCGGTCCGCTGCGGACGCGCCTGGTGGTGGGGCCGCAGAAGAAGAGGAGTGCCGGTATTACGGTGCGCCGTACTCCCTATCTTCTGCGGCCGTGGAGGGTCGCAGGGGGAGAGGGTGGTGGTTTTGTGCCGCTATCCCTACCCCCCTGCGAGCTGGCGGGGCTGTTCCGCTTGGTAACGGCATCGGTGGGGCCGCAGAGGAAGAGGCAAGTTCGGTATTACGGTGCGCCGCTTGCCCTATCCTCTGCGGCCGAGGTGAGGAGAAAGGCTCCCTCCAGGGCCCGGCGCAAGGCGCCCGAGGCCCAAGGCGCAAGGGCGGCTCAACCCGCCCCCGCCGCCATGGAGGTCGTAGCCTAGGTCCGTGGGCGGTGATCGGGGGATCGCCGCCCACACTATGGGCCCCGAGAGAAAAGCTCCCCAATGTCCGGGGAGCTCTCGGAGAGGTAGCGGCGGCACGTCATCAGCCGCCGCAGTGGGAGAGAGTCGGATGCGGCACGCGCTGCGGGGTCGTGGAAGAATGCCTTGCGATTCCCACGGCCCCGCGAACGGCGCTGAAGGTGGGCATCGGGGGGTTTTAGACGGTAAACTCCGGCGCACTCCATCTCGCGCCGGGGGAGCCCGTCATACCCCTGCCGCCCTCCCCCGGGGGCGGCGGGGGATACGTAACGTATTTCCCCCCGTAAAAAAAAAAAAAAAAAAAAAAAAAAAAAAAAAAAAAAAAAAAAGGTTAGGTTAGGTTGGGGCTGGGGGCGATACCGGTTCCTCCTCGTTGGTGTCCCTGGGCAACACTTGCCTGCGCCACCTCGGGGCTCTTTCCTGGGGTGAGGTAGGCACGTGGCTGAACGCCGGTCTTTCTCTGTCTTTCACCATCTTTTTATAGATTACTCTTCTTTGTTTTGTTTCTTTTATTTTCTCTATTTTCACCGTCTTTTCTTCTACTATCTTTCTTGTTTTGTTTCACTCTGGTGGGGGAGCTCACCCCCGAAAAAAGAGACCGCGACCCGGGGTGTCGGAGTAGTTTATGGATGGCAGATTTTAAAAATAAACTACCTCAGGAGGGTACCGTAACTGGAGAATCCCTCGGCGGGCCACTAGGCCCGTCCAGCCCCACGTATTCTGAGGGGGGCAAAAATTTGCTTGAAACAACGAGGATTTCCGGGGACAATTCTGTCCCCAAAAACGACGACCTTATGCTCTCACAACGGATTCCGATTGTGCAACTCGAACGGATGGACGACTCGGACTGCTCTCTTAACACCATGAGAACAGCCGGTAGCTCGCGCATCTTCGCGCGATCGAGCGGGTAGTAGCATGGCCGGCAAGCGGAGGCTGCCTAACTCAGGCTCTGGCTCGGATGACGGAGGATCGGAGCGATCGGCTCGCTCGGAGACTCACCGGAGGAAAACTGCTCCCGCAAAAAGGGGGCGAGGGCGTCCCCCTACAACAGGGGAGAGGGCGTCCCCCTACAACAGGGGAGTACGTCAGAATGGCGAACGCCAAGAGACAGTACCTGGAACTGGAGTACGAAGACCTAAGGCTCCAGGCCGAGAAGGAGGTCGCTGCGGCTCTAAAAAAAGTGCAGCGACAGAAGGAAGCCGCAACAACAAGACAAGCGGAACGTGCGGCGCTTGATGCTCTCCCGGCCGCTACCAAACTAAAAACAGTTGACGAGCAGGGCTTGGAGCTCATTAAGATGGTGCGCACGAAAAGTGGGAACATGAAGGGCACATTTATAAAGGCCCTCAAAGATGGTGAAGAGAAGGTTGAGGAGTCTGTTCGCGGCCTCGCCTCTCTCAAGGAGGATACGCTCAAACTTGAGGCCGAGAACATACGCCTCAGAGAAGAAATAGCGCTGCTGCGGGAAAAGGCGAGTCGACCATCTAAACCGCCGCCCCCAGCAAGCGCTGACAAATCATCTGCAGCCCCAGCTCAACGAGGCGGCTCAGAGGAAGTAACGGTGGCGGGCTTGCGGGCAATGTTCGAGGAGTTCTCCCGCTCTTTAATGGAGAGGACCTCGAACATGATCAACGCGCGCATCGAGGCAATGGAGGACCGTCTGCTTCCAGCTAAGCGGCTTCGACCGCCACTGGCAGCAGACAAAAGGACTGACAATAACGGTACTCACCCGACTGAGGACTGGCCCGCCCTCCCACAGGATGGGCCCTCCAGAAGAATGGTGACTCCGGCTCCGGCGACGAGGAAAAGGGCAGCAGCTCCTACTCCATCTGCGGCTGCACCTGAAAAAGAAAAGACAGTAAAAAATAAAAAGTCCAAGACAAAAAAGCAAGGAAAGGAGAAACCAGCTGAACAACAGCCTGCCCCGCCTGCGGATGCTGTTCCCGGTCCCTCATCAGAAGGAGAGGGCTGGAACACAGTGGTTCGGAAAGGGAAGGGGAAGAGGAATAAGCAACCGGATGTGACTAACCTGGACTCGACACACCCGGATAAGACAAAAGCACTGTCGAAGGGGGCCTCCAAAGCCCCCCGGAAGCCGGAGACCAAGAAGGAGAAGACCAGACGACGGAGGCATACTGCTCCCGCCACCGCTGCAGTCGTAATAACGCTGCAGCACGATGCGGTAGAGCGTGGCGCCACCTATAAGGACGCACTCCTCAAGGCCCGTCAAGAGATCAACTTGGCGGATCTTGGGCTATCGGAGGGCGTCCGAATTAGACAGGCGGCAACGGGAGCCCGAATAATGGAACTCCCCACCAGCACAACGAGCGAAATAGCTGACCATTTCGCAGAAAAGTTGCGAGGAGTACTTGTCGGCGTTGCTAGAGTCACACGGCCCGTCAGATGCTCCGACGTGCGGATCTCTGGCCTTGATGACACCGTTTCGAAAGATGCTGTTTTGGCAGCGGTCGTGGCTAAGACGGGCTGCTCCCCGGATCATGTAAAGGGAGGCGACGTCCGTGAGGGTCCCGGGGGAACCGGGACTATGTGGGTACAGTGCCCCGTGGCTGCCGCCAACACCTTGGTGGCTGCGGGTCGCTTACTGGTCGGTTGGAGCTCGGCGAGAGTCCAGCCTCTGGAGCCCCGCTCCATGAAATGCTACCGCTGCCTCGAAGTCGGTCACACGGGGCGGCGGTGTAACTCGGAGGTGGATAGGAGCCAGTTGTGTTTCCGGTGCGGGCAGGCCGGACACAAATCATCCTCGTGTACAGCTAAACCCCACTGTATAGTTTGCTCAGAGGCGGGTAGGAACGCTAACCACTCGGTCGGTGGAAAGGGTTGCGCCCCCCCTAAGAGGCGGCGAAACAGAAAGGCAAAGCCTCAAACGGCGGGTCGGTCACAAGATCGACAGGGTGATGCGATGGAAACCGACAATGGATAGGCGACGATTGCAATTCCTACAGACGAATCTGAACCACTGCGCCGGTGCCCAGGATCTGCTCTTTCAGGCTCTGACGCAGTGGCAGATAGATATTGCGATAGTGGCCGAGCCTTACTACGTCCCAGCCCGCAACACCTGGGTTGGAGATGCGCTTGGCTCAGTCGCTATCCATAGTTGTGACACAGGCCCACCGCTTTTAACGCGGGAGAGAGGCCAAGGATTTGTGGCGGCTGATTGGGGAGAATACACTTTCTTCGGTGTCTACTTCTCCCCAAACAAAACCCTCGCAGATTTTGAGGAGTTCCTGGGCGAGTTGCAGGTGGCAGTGTTAAGAGCGGCCCCAAGGCCCGTTCTTGTCGCCGGCGACTTTAACGCCAAGCACTCAGCCTGGGGCTCCTCAGTGACCGACGCCCGAGGAGATGCCGTGCTGGAGTGGACCCTGATGACCGGTCTCTCGATTATAAACTGCGGGGACGCACCAACCTGCGTTCGGCACCAGGGGAGCTCGATCGTCGATCTCTCCTTTGCCAGCCCCGCGGTTGGAGGACTGGTCCATGACTGGAGAGTAGTGGAGGAAGTAGAGACACTGTCCGACCATCTTTATATCCGCTACAGTGTCTCCTCCCTGAGAGTCACTCAGCCGACTCCACGCTCATCGGCAAGTGCTCAAGAGTTCCCTCGCTGGGCGCTTTCAAAGCTAGACGTGGAAGCGCTCAAAGAGGCTGCGGAGATGGAGGCCTGGACTCCAAGACCCGCGGCTCCCATCGCCGTAAATGAGGAGGCGCTTTGGTTCCGCAGAGCGCTCACACGAATTTGTGATGCGGCCATGCCCCGAATGAAACACCGCCCTCCAAATAGGCACGTGTACTGGTGGTCGGATGTAATAGCGGAGCTCCGACACCAGTGTGTGAGGGCGCGCCGGCCATATCAAAGGCAGCGCAGGAGAAGGCCACTGGATGAGCCACTCATAGCGCGGCTCAGGGAGCAGTATTGCGCCCTATCGTCTTGCTAGACGAAGCCGGGAAGCTGCTGGAACGAGTGATCGCATCTAGGGTCATTAAACAACTCGAGCGGGGAGGGCCCAATCTTTCCGAGGCGCAATTTGGCTTCCGCGCGCAACGCTCGACCATAGATGCGATCCTCGAAGTCAAGCGGTTCGCGGAAGAGCAGACGGTACGCGGTGGAGTGGTGTTGGCGGTGTCATTTGACATCGCCAACGCGTTTAATACCTTGCCCTTCCGGGCCATCGAAGAGGGCCTCTGTCATCATGAGGTGCCATGGTATCTTCGCCAAATCATAAGCGGATACCTAAGGAGTAGGGCAATTGTCTGTGTCGGGCGTAATGGTGTCGTCATTCGGATCGTGACTCAGTGCGGTGTTCCACAGGGGTCTATTCTTGGCCCACTCTTGTGGAACATCGGATTCGACCGCGTCCTGCGTGCGGCTCTTCTCCGCGGGCTACGTCTCATTTGCTATGCAGATGACACTTTGCTCTTAGCCCGCGGAGAAACATTTGAGGAGGCCATTCGTCTGGCAAGAGTCGGCGCGTCCCAGGTGGTCACGCGTATTGAGGGACAGGGGGTGCGAGTTGCGCTGGAAAAAACGGAGGCCATGTTTCTCTATGGACCCCGAAAACGCCCCCCCGCGGAAGCATCCCTCCTCATCGGAGACGTAAATGTGCCAATCGGGTCGAAAATGAAGTATCTGGGTCTGGTCTTGGACTCCAAGTGGACCTTCACCGAACATTTCCGCCGATTGGTGCCCAAGTTAAAAAAGACAGCCGTGGCCCTCGGACACCTCCTGCCCAACATTGGAGGTCCAGGGACCCCGTGTAGGCGGCTTTATACGGGGGTTCTCCAGTCCATGGCCCTCTATGGAGCTCCCGTCTGGGCGGACAAGCTGAGTGCCCAGAACAAGGCGCTCTTGTGGAGCCCTCAGCGGACGATGGCGTTGCGCATGATTCGCGGGTATCGTACTATATCCTGCGACGCAGCGCTCGCCCTCGCCAGAACCCCTCCATGGGACCTTGAGGCCCGGGTTCTAAGCGAGATTTATTACCGCACGGCGGAGTTTAAGAACAGAGGAGATAGGGTGTCACCGGAGCTAACAGCTCGATGGCGCCGCCAGGCGCGCATCATAACAATGCGCGCTTGGGAGGACAGATTGGCGTCCCCAACAGCCGGACATACGGCGATTCGGCCGCACCTACAGAAGTGGGTGACGCACTGTAAGGGCACCCTCACCTACCGGATGGTGCAGGTGTTGACCGGGCATGGTTGCTTCGGTCATTACCTGCACCATCTGGCTAGAAGGGAACCAACGCCCCAGTGCCACCATTGTAACAATAATGACGACACAGCGCAGCACACGCTCACGGACTGCCCAGCCTGGGTAGATCAGCGGGCGGTGCTCTGCGCCACCATCGGATTTGACCTTACGCTCCCGGCTATAATAACAGCCATAGTCCGGTCGAGCGATGCATGGACTGCAATGGCCACCTTCTGCGAGCACGTAATCACGCAGAAGGAGGCCGCCGAACGGGAAAGAGAAGCGGAGGTAGCCGCAGACCCCGTTCGCAGGAGGCGCGGAGGGCGCAGGCGCGCACATCATGAGCGCCAGCTCCCGCCGTAAATAGGACTCGGGTGACGGGTTGGGGAACCCGTTACCCATTGCACGAGTCCGTCCCGGTCGAAGAGCGCCCGGTGCCTCGGACCGCTCTGCCGGATGGCTAGCAGCTGTCGCCGACAGTCTGCTGCGGAGGATTTGCTGCTGTAGCTTACTGGGCTGCTGCAGTTATCGCCTCAGGCGGGTCCGGCAGCCCAGTAGCATAGCGGAGGAGGAGGCACCTTGGGGTTTTAGTGCGGTAACCCCGGGTGCGATCCTCACCTCGCACCCGGGAGAGTCCCACATACCCCGGTGGCCATCCCCAGTCCATCGGGGATCCATAAAGGATTTCCCCAAGTAAAAAAAAAAAAAAAAAAAAAAAAAAAAAAAAAAAAAAAAAGTTTTGGTGTCCCTGGGCAGGCGGACAGCACGGACGTTCCCGTCGGTGCCCCATCAACGACGGCACCGGCGAAAAAGGCGCCGAAGCCCAAAAAGGCAACGGCGCCCACCTATGCGGAAGTGACGGCACCGGTTGCAGTGGCCCCAAAAGAGGCACCGCCTGCACCGCCTGCACCGGTCCCGCCAAAAAAGAAGAAAAAGCGGCCCACAATGGCCGCAAGAGATACGGCGCGGGGGGGGGGCGGGGAGACCATCAAGAAAAAGCGGCCATCAATGGCCGCTCAGGAGGCGGCGCAAGGGGGGGGTCAACACCAGCCCCTCCCCCGCCGAGGCCCCGTGGACAACCGTCGGTCCACGCAAGGCTGGAAAGAAGAAAGGGGCGGTTAAAACACCCAAGGCCGCCCCAAGGAAGAAGAAGGCAAGGCTTCGCCCCCCCACAACGGCGGCAATCACTCACTCTAGAGACGGGTGCTGCGGAGAAGGGGGCGACCTACGAGAAGATCCTGCGCGAGGCCAGGTCGAAGATCGATCTAGGGGAGCTAAACATCCCCAGACTCGGCTTCCGCCTGGCCCAGACGGGTGCGCGCGTCCTGTCGGTTGAGGGAGAGGGCTGCCGAAAAGGCGGACGCTTTGGCCACGAGGCTCCGAGCGACCCTTAGCCCCGACATCGTGAAGATCGCCCGCCCGGTGAAATGCGCGGAAATGCGCGTCACCGGGCTGGATGACGCGACGACGGCCGCCGATGTCATCGAGGCGGCCGCTAAAGAAGGAGATTGCCCGGCCTCCAATATCCGGTCGGGCAGAATTGTCGTGGGCCCAAGAGGTGCGAGAAGCCTCTGGCTCAGTGTTCCGATGTCAGCCGCCAAAAAGCTAACCAGCTCTGGGCGGCTGCAGGTAGGCTGGGTTGTTGCAGGGGTGACACTGCTGGCTGCGAGGCCCAAGCGGTGTTACCGCTGTCTCGACACCGGCCACCTGGCGGTGCAGTGCAAGTCCTCGGTGGACCTCAGTCGGAATTGTTTCCGCTGCGGAAAGCCGGGGCACAGGGCACCAGAGTGCGAGGCTGCTCCGAATTGCCCGGCCTGTGAGGCCGTAAGCAAGCCGAAGGAGCACGTGCTATGGAGCAGCGGCTGTATTACAGCACCCAAGCCGCTCCCCGGCACGAATAAGAAGAGGAAGGCTCCTTCCAAGGCCCGGCTTAAAAAGCCCAAGGCCGGCGCAAGGGCGGTTCCACTCGCCCCCGCCACTATGGAAGTTGAGGCCTAGACCCGTGGGCGGCGATCGGGGGATCGCCGCTCGCACTATGGGTCCCGAGCGTAAAGCTCCCCTATGCCCGGGGAGCTCTCGATGAAGGCAGGCGGCGGCACAACACCAAGCCGCCGCAACACAAGAGGGCCGGTCGCGGCACGCGCTGCGGGGTCGTGGAGCTATGCTTCGCGATTCCCACGGCCTCGCATTGGCAGGAGGACTTAGGGACAAATAGAAAGAGACTAAAGAACTTGTAGGGAATCAAGAACTGCGCACCTGAAGAGAAGGACCCAGGACAGTAGGGTGCGCATTCCCATGTTTCGGCCCGTATAACCAAGACGGTTGATAGGGCCATGGGTTGGTGGAGGGGGCCTCGCATTGGCGCTGAAGAAGGGCATCGGGGGGTTTTAGTCGGTAAACCCCGGTGCACTCCATCTCGCACCGGGGGAGTCCGACATACCGCTGCTGCCTTCCCCCGGGGGCAGCGGGGGATTCGTAACGAATTTCCCCCCGCAAAAAAAAATAAAAAAAATGGTGTCCCTGGGCAACGCCTGAGTGCGCCACTCCGCTTTTTACACGGGGTGAGGTACTCAGGTGGCTGAACGCCGGTCTTTCTCTATCTTTTCACCACCTTTTTATAGTTTACTCTTCTTTTTTGCATTGTTTTATTTATTTTCTATCTTTCAACACCTTTTCTTTCTATCTTTTCTCTTTTATTTATTCTTCTGTGCGTGTGTGTTAGGTTTAGCGTGTTTGGTTTTTGTTCTGAATGGTGATGGATGGGGTTTTACGGCCCCTAATCCAAGGTTTGTGGTGCCCGGCCATGGGATGCGTGGCGAACGGGCGGTTTCGTCGTGAGGGCACTGGGGCAGAATCACCCCTAATTGATCGGGCCAGAAATCAGCCCACAAATGACGAACATGGAAGGCCGTATTATGAAAAATACTCCCCGGGTGGGTCCGAGCGATGGGGAATCCCACACTCCCGCTTCGGCGGGGGATCGGTCCGTGTATACGGGGGGGCCACATAATGTGATGGAGGAGGAGAAGGCGGGAGAAAGGAGGGTGGAAGGCGCGATGGCGCATAATAGGCCGAGCTCGGTGCCCCTAACCGCACCGGGAACGGAGCCTTTAACGGACGAGGACGTAGATTTCTCGCAGCCGCAGCCTGATGGTGTGCAGCGGCTGCTGAGACTACTACAAAGAAAGAAGGAGAGGGGTGATACGGAGGGGCTCGCTCGCGTGCAGTATGAGCGCGAGCTGAGACTCACCCCATAACCGAAAAAGATAATGAGACGGACATGGTGCGTGTGCCACGCGTAGTGTTGCGCGACGTGATGGCACTGCCGGTCAAACCTGGACATGCATCTATGAGGGATAGTGATGACTATCTCTCGGATTCCTCGGTATACAGCGCCATGTCGCTGGAGTCCGGGGAGTCCACTACCGGATATGACAAACCTCTCAAGAGGAAAAATACGGACGACGACACTGTACCGTCTCTTAGTAAAGGGGCGGTACCTAAACCAAAGAAAGGACGCGGCCGACCGCCAACAACCGGCCAGTACGTCGGTCTGGCCAAAGCGCAGGCGGACCTCAACAGAGCGAAGGAGGAGGCTATTCGGCTTCAAGCTGAGGCCGAAGTGGCAGAAATGGCGAGAGCGGCAAGGGAGACGCGAACATCCCCCCGCGCAACCCCCGACACTATGACTATCAGAGACGAGGAGTCGGAGCAGTCGAGCACGACCGTGAAGTCCTCCAACCTCAAGGGCACGTTTCAGAGGTGCCTGAAGGAATCGGTCACGACTATTAGGTCGGCTGTCGCAGAGATGAGAAGCCGATCTACTACCGACGACCTGGCGAGGTTGGAGGCCCAGAATGCGCGGCTTCAAGAGCAAGTGACCAGAATGGGTCAGGAGCTTGAAGAGCTGCGCAGACGGGCCAATAACACCCGCCCCACACAGGACGATATGCGTGAGCTGTTGGCGGAGGTCTCTCGATCAAATTTAGAGACCTTCGGCAACATGCTTAATGCAAGGCTGGCCGGACTCGAGGACAGACTCTTGCCGGAGCCGAGGAGACCTCCGCTGGAAGCAGACGCTGCTAACACCAGTGTCAGCGCCCCGCCGGCGGCCACCGGAAAAGAAAAAGCGCCGAAGCCCAAAAAGGCGACGGCGCCCACATATGCAGAGATGGCGGCACCAAATGCAGCGGCCCCCCAAGTGGCACCGCCTGCACCGGACCAGCCAAAGACTAAAAAGTCTAAACAGAAGAAAAAGCGGCCATCAATGGCCGCTCAGGAGGCGGCGCAAGGGGGGTCAACACCAGCCCCTCCCCCGCAGAGGCCCCGTGGACGACCGTAGGTCCACGCAAGGCCAAAAAGAAGAAAGGGGCGGCTACAACAGCCAAAGTCGCCCCCAAACAGAGGAAGACAAGGCTTCGCCCCCCCAAAACGGCGGCAGTGACCCTCACCCTGGAGGCGGGGGCTGCAGAAGGGGGGGTGACCTATGCGAAGGTGCTTAGCGAGGCTAGAGCAAATATCGACCTGGGGGAACTCAATATCCCCAGGCTCGGTTTCCGCCTAGCACAAACTGGCGCGCGCCTCCTTTCGATTGAGGGAGAGGGGGCCTCGGAGAAGGCCGACGCTTTTGCCGCGAGGCTTCGAGCGGTTTTGCGCCCCGAAGATGTCCGAGTCTCCCGCCCGGTGAAATGCGTGGAAATGCGCGTCACCGGGCTGGATGACGCTACAACGGCTACGGAAGTTGTGGATGCGGCCGCTAAAGGAGGTAATTGCCCGGCCACCAACATCCGGTCGGGCAAAATTGTCGTGGGCCCAAGAGGTTCTAGAAGCCTGTGGCTCAATGTCCCGATCGCAGCCGCCAAAAAGCTCACCAGCTCTGGGCGGCTGCAAATAGGCTGGGTCACGGCGAGGGTGGCACTGCTGGCTGCGAGGCTGCGGCGGTGTTACAAGTGCCTAGACACTGGCCACCTGGCGATAAAGTGCACGTGCCCGGTAGACCTCAGCGGAAATTGTTTCCGTTGCGGGAAGCCGGGCCACAAAGTGCCTGATTGCGTAGCGGCTCCTAATTGCCCGGTCTGCGAGGCCGTGGGAAAACCCAAGGAGCACGTGCTGGGGAGCAGCGGCTGTACTACAGCACCAAAGCCGCCCCCCGGCACGAGAAAGAAGCGAAAGGCTCCCACAAAGAAGGCTCGGCAGAAAAAGCCGAGTCGCGGCGCAAGGGCGGAACAACCCGCCCCCGCCATGGAAGTGGTTGAGGCCTAGACCCGTGGGTGGCGATCGGGGGATCGTCGCCCACACTATGGGTCCCGAGAGGAAGGCTCCCCTATGCCCGGGGAGCCCTCGGTTAGGCATGCGGCGGCAATCTATTTAGCCGCCGCAACAGAAGTGGGCCGGACGCGGCACGCGCTGCGGGGTCGTGGAGCTATGCTCACGCGATTCCCACGACCCCGCATTGGCGCAGAAGGAGGGCATCGCCAGGTTTTAGTGGGTAGACTCTGTGCCAATTCCACCCAGGCACAGAGGAGTCCCACATAACCCCGCGATGTCCCCCGAGCATCGCGGGGTATACGTAACGTATTTCCTGGCTTTAAAAAAAAAAAAAAAAGGTTAGGTTAGGTTAGGTTGGGGCTGGGGCTCAGCCAGTTCGTCCTCGTTCGTGGCCCTGGGCAACGCTTGGGTGCGCCACCCCGTCTTTTGCGGGGTGAGGTACTCACGCGGCTGAAGGCTGGCGCTATCTTTTCTTATCTATCTTTCACACCTATTTTGTTTAACTTTCTTGTTTTTGCATTAGTTTTATTTTGTTTTTCTATCTTTCACCACCTTTTTCTTTATTCTCCAACTATCTTTCCTTTTGTGTTAACTCTTCTGATGGGGGAGCTCACCCCCGAAAAAAGAGACCGCGACCCGGGGTGTCGGTGTTTAGAAGTATGGATAGTCGCGATTTGACAAGTATTCCCCGGGTGGGTCCTCCTTCCAGGAGGGAATCCCACACTCCCGCTCCGGCGGGGGGTCGGCCCTTGTATACGGGGGGGCCACAAATTGCGAGGGAGGTTGAGGAGAAGGTCGTTGCGACGACGAGTGGCGAGGGAGGCGCGATGGCGCAAGCAGGGCCGAAACCGGTGCACCTTACCGCACCGGAGACGGGAATGCTCACGGATGAAGATACGGACTTCTCACAGCCGGTCCCTGATGGCAGGCGCCGGTTGCTGGAACTCCTACGGAAGAAGGCCTTGAGGGGGGATACGGAAGGAATGCCGCGCGTGATGCTCACGCGCGCGCTGATGCCCGAACCCCCATCCACGGACTATGACAGCGAGGACTGCTACTCGGACTCCAGTGCCTTATCACTGGACTCCGAGGGGTTGCCCGCAATACCCGGAAGAGACAAACCTCGAAAGAGGAAAACTGATGACGACAGCGTACCGTCCCTCAGTAAAGGGGCGGTACCCAAATCTAAACGTGGACGCGGTCGGCCGCCAACGACTGGCCAATACGTTGGTCTAGCCAAGGCGCAGGCTGACCTTAATAAGGCGAAGGAGGAGGCTCTTCGGCTTCGGGCAGAAGAGGAACTAGCCGCCTCGATGGAAAGTGCAAGAGAGACGCGAGCGTCAGTCGGCACAATCCCCCTTGCGGTTACCGGAGGAGACGGGTCGGAGCGGACCAACTACGCTCTGGCCAAATCTGTGGAGACTTCGCTGGAGGCAATCACAATGGTCGCCACGAAGTCCTCCAACCTTAAGGGCACCTTCCAAAGGTGCCTCAAGGAGTCAGTGGCAGCGATCAGGTCGGCTGTTGCCGAAATGAGAAGCCACACCACTACCGAAGACATGGCGAGGCTGGAGGCCCAGAATGCGCGGCTTCAAGAGCAAGTGACCAGAATGGGTCAGGAGCTTGAAGAGCTGCGCAGACGGGCCAACAGCGCCCGCCCCATAGAAGATGACATGCGCCAGCTGTGGTCGGAGGTCTCTCGTACCAACATAGAGACCTTCGGCAACATGCTGAACGCCAGGCTGGCCGGTCTGGAGGACAGACTCCTGCCGGAGCCCAGAAGACGGCCCCCGCTGGCGGCGGACAGTGCCATTGTCGGCACCACGCCAGCGCCGGCGGTACAAAAGGCGAAGGCGCCGAAGCCGAAAAAGGCAACGGCACCCACCATCGCGACAGTGACGGCGCAGGTTGCGGCGGCCCCAAAAGAGGCACCGCCTGCACCAGCCCCGCCGAAGGCCCCAAAGGCCAAGAAGAAGAAAAGTAAGCGGCCATCAATGGCCGCTCAGGAGGCGGCGCAAGGGGGGGCGAACAACAACCCCTCCCCCGCCGAGGCCCCGTGGACGTCAGTCCAGCGCAAGGCCAAGAAGAAGAAGGGGGCGGCTACTCCACCCAAGGCCGCCCCTAAGAAGAAGAAGGCAAGACTACGCGCCCCCGTCACTGCGGCCGTTACCCTCACTCTAGAGGAAAAGGCTGCGGAGAGGGGGGTCACGTACGCCACGCTGCTGAAGGAGGCCAGAGCGAAAGTCGATCTTGGGGAGTTTGACATCCCCAAGCTCGGCTTCCGCCTTGCAGAAACTGGTGCGCGCGTGCTCACCATCGACGGTGAGCGGGCGCAGGAGAAGGCAGACGCCTTTGCTGCCAAGCTTAGGACCGTCCTCAACCCGGAATTGGTAAGAGTCGGCCGCCCGGTCAAATGCGCAGAGCTGCGCGTCACCGGGCTGGACGACTCAGTGACGGCCGCCCAAGTCATCCTGGCGGCCTCACAAGAAGGAGGATGCCCGACCAGCTCCATCAGGTCGGGAAAAGTTGTGATGGGACCGAGAGGAGACGCATCCCTCTGGATGAGCGTCCCCGTCGCGGCCGCAAAAAAGCTGCTCAGCTCTGGGCGGCTTCGCGTGGGCTGGGTCTCGGCGAAGGTGGCGCTGCTGGCCGCGAGGCCAAAGCGGTGCTACCGATGCCAGGACACCGGCCACGTCGCGGCGAAATGCCAGTCCTCGGTGGACCGTAGCCGGAGCTGTTTCCGCTGCGGGAAGCCGGGGCACAAGGCGGCAGAGTGCGGAGCGGATCCGCTCTGCTCGCTATGTGAGGCCACTGGCAAAGAGGAGGTGGCACACGTGCTGGGGAGCAGCGGCTGCGTTTTCGCGAAGCCCGCCCCCGGCGTGAAAGGGAAGCGAAAGGCTCCCTCCAGGGCCCGGCTCAAAAAGCCGCAAGCCCAAGGCGCAAGGGTGGTTCAACCTGCCCCCGCCGTAATGGAGGTTGAAGCGTAGGCCCGTGGGTGGTGATCGGGGGATCACCGCCCACAGCATGGGCCCCGAGATGACAAGCTCCCCAATGCCCGGGGAGCTCTCGGAGAGGTAGCGGCGGCACGTCATCAGCCGCCGCAGTGGGAGAGAGCCGGATGCGGCACGCGCTGCGGGGTCGTGGAAGAATGCCTTGCGATTCCCACGGCCCCGCGAACGGCGCTGAAGGTGGGCATCGGGGGGTTTTAGACGGTAAACTCCGGCGCACTCCATCTCGCGCCGGGGGAGCCCGTCATACCCCTGCCGCCCTCCCCCGGGGGCGGCGGGGGATACGTAACGTATTTCCCCCCGTAAAAAAAAAAAAAAAAAAAAGGTTAGGTTAGGTTAGGTTAGGTTGGGGCTGGGGACGATACCGGTTCCTCCACGTTGGTGTCCCTGGGCAACGCCTGGGTGCGCCACTCCGCTTTTTACACGGGGTGAGGTACTCAGGCGGCTGAACGCCGGTCTTTCTCTATCTTTTCACCACCTTTTTATAGTTTACTCTTCTTTTTGCATTGTTTTATTTATTTCGTCTATCTTTCAACACCTTTTCTTTCTATCTTTTCTCTTTTATTTACTCTTCTGTGCGTGTGTGTTAGGTTTTGCGTGTTAGGTTTTTGTTTGAATGGTGATGGATGGGCTTTTACGGCCCCTAATCCAGGGTTTGTGGTGCCCGGCCGTGGGATGCGTGGCGAGCAGGCGGCTCGTCCCAAGGGCACTGGGGCAGAATCCCCCCTGATGGATCGGGCGTGACTCAGCCCATATCCGAGCAAATATGGAGAGCAATAAGGAAACTATTCCCCGGGTGGGTCCTCTTAGGAGGGAATCCCACACTCCCGCTTCGGCGGGGGGTCGCCCCACGTATACGGGGGGGGCACCTGTTGCTGTGGAGTCGGATGAGGAGACCGTGCTAAAGACGGTGGAGAAGGAGAGAGGCGCGATGGCGCAACCAGGCCCGAAGCTGGCGCACATTACCGCGCCGGAGGCGGGCCTCCTGACTGACGAAGACGTCGACTTCAGTCAGCCGCAGCCCAACGGGGTTGAGCGGCTACTGAAGTTGATGCAGAAAAAGAAGATGCGGGGCGACCCAGACTTGCCGCGCGTGCTTTTAACGCGCGACGTGATCTTGCCGCCGCCCCAATTACCTAACAGAGACAGCGAGGACTATCTCTCGGACTCCAGCTGCATGACTGACATGTCGCTGGACTCCGAGGGATTGCCCGCACCCACCGGACGAACAACCCCCCTTAAGCGGCGGTTACACCCGGACGAGACAGAGGCGGCGCCGTCCACCAACAAAGGTGCGGTGCCGAAGGCCAAACGGGGACGCGGCCGCCCGCCTACCACCGGCCAATACGTCGGCTTGGCTAAGGCGCAGGCCGAATTGAACCGAGAGAAGGAGGAAGCGCTTCGGCTTCAGGCCGCAGAGGATGTCGCCGAGTCGTTGAGAACTGCGCGGGGCGCGCGCGCGTCTATCTGCGCAAGCCCCGCCGCAGCCACTGGAGAAGACAGGTCGGAGCAGACCAGCCATGCTCTGGCCAAGGGTGTTGAGGCCTCGCTGGAGGCGATAACCATGGTCGCCACGAGGTCCCAAAATTTGAAAGGGACATTTCAGCGGCACCTCAAAGAGGCAGTTGCTAATATCCGGGCAACTTTCGCCGAAATGAGGAGCCGCGGACAATCGGAGGAGATGAAGGCTTTGGAAGCCCAAAACGAAAGGCTTCAACGGCAGCTCGACGAAATGCGCCGGGAGCTTGAGGAGCTACGTCGCCAGGCGTCCAAGCCCGCCACCAACGAACTGCAACAGATGTTGTCGGAGGTCTCGCGCTCTAACATCGAGACCTTCGGCAACATGCTGAATGCGAGGTTGGCAGGCATCGAGGACAGGCTCCTACCAGAGCCGAGGAGAAGGCCACCGTTGGCTGCAGACAGTGCTGACATCCGAGTCAGCACCCCGCCGACGGCGGAAAGAACGAAGGCGTCGAAGCCCAAAAAAGCGACGGCGCCAACGTACGCAGAGGTGACGACGACACGTGCGGCGGTCCCCCCAAAAGAGGCACCGCCTGCACCGGCCAAGAAGAAGGCGATAAAGAAAAAGCGGCCATCAATGGCCGCTAATGAGGCGGCGCAAGGGGGGGAGCACATTGACCCCTCCCCCGCTGAGGCCCCGTGGACTAAAGTAGGTCCACGCAAGGCCAAAAATACGAAGAAGGGGGCGGCTACTCCAGCTAAAGTCGCCCCAAAGAAGAAGAAGAGAGCGAAGCTTCGCCCTCCCACGACTGCGGCGGTCACCCTCACTCTGGGGGCTAACGCTGCTGAAAGGGGGGTGACGTACGCGAAGGTTTTGGGACAGGCTAGAGCGGCGATCGACCTGGGGGAGCTAGGGATACCCAGGCTCGGCTTCCGCCTGGCCGAGACCGGAGCGCGCGTCCTCACCATTGCTGGTGAGGGGGCGCAGGATAAAGCGGACGCCTTCGCCCAGAGGCTGAGGTCCGTCCTGCCACCGGACGACGTCAAAGTCGCCCGCCCGGTTCTGTGCGCGGAGATCCGCGTTGCCGGGCTAGACGACTCAGTAGCGGCCGCCGACGTCATCCAGGCGGTCGCTACAGAAGGAGGGTGCTCGAACGACGCCATTCGGTCGGGTCAGCTAACGGTAGGGCCACGCGGGGACGCCTCGTTGTGGATGCGTGTCCCGATCGCGGCCGCCAAGAAGCTTACAAGCTCCGGGCGGCTGCGAGTTGGCTGGGTGTCGGCGAGAGTGGCGCTGCTGGCCGCGAGGCCTAAGCGCTGCTTCCGCTGCCAGGACACCGGCCACGTGGCGGCGAAGTGCCAGTGCCCGGTAGACCGCAGCCGGAGCTGTTTCCGCTGCGGGAAACCGGGGCACAAGGCGGCCGAGTGCGGGGAAGCGCCCAACTGCTTCCTCTGCGAGGCTGCCGGCAGACCAGAGAAGGCCCATGTGCTGGGCAGTAGCGGCTGCGTAGCGAAGCCGCCCCCCAGCACGAAGCGAAAGGCGCCAACAAAGAAGGCCCGGCACAAAAAGCCCAAGGCCGACGGCGCAAGGGCGGTTTCCCGCCCCCGCCATGGAGTTGGACGCCTAGGCCCGTGGGCGGTGATCGGGGGATCGCCGCCCGCACTATGGGCCCTGAGAGATAAGCTCCCCAATGCCCGGGGAGCTCTCGGAGAGGCAAGCGGCGGCATAATACCAGGCCGCCGCATTAGAAGGGAGCCGGATGCGGCACGCGCTGGGGGGTCGTGGAAGAATGCTCTCGCGTTTCCCACGGCCCCTCCATTGGCGCTGAAGATGGGCATCGGGGGGTTTTAGACGGTAAACCCCGGCGCACTCCATCTCGCGCCGGGGGAGCCCGTCATACCCCTGCCGCCCTCCCCCGGGGACGGCGGGGGATACGTAACGTATTTCCCCCCGTCAAAAAAAAAAAAAAAAAAAAAAAAAAAAAAAAAAAAAAGGTTAGGTTGGGGCTCAGCCAGTTCGTCCTCGTTCGTGGCCCTAGGCAACGCTTGGGTGCGCCACCCCGTCTTTTGCGGGGTGAGGTACTCACGCGGCTGAAGGCTGGCGCTATCTCTTTCTTCACTATCTTTCACCACCTATTTTGTTTAGCTTTCTTGTTTTTGCATTTTGTTTTATTTTGTTTTTCTATCTTTCACCACCTTTTCTTTCATCTCTAACTATCTTTCCTTTTAATTTAACTCTTCTGATGGGGGAGCTCACCCCCGAAAAAAGAGACCGCGACCCGGGGTGTCGGTGTTTTAAGGATGGACGGTCGCAATAGCAAAAATAATCTCCGGGTGGGTCCCAGCGATGGGGAATCCCACACCCCTGCTTCGGCGGGGGTCAGGTCCATGTATACGGAGGGACCAACTACTGCGAGGGTTGTTGAGGAGGAGGTCATAGTATTGACGCAGAAGGAGTCGGGCACGATGGCCCAACCAGGTCCGAAGCTGGCGCACCTTACCGCGCCAGCGGCGGAATTATTGACTGACGAAGACATTGACTTCAGTCAGCCGCAGCCCAACGGGGTTGAGCGGCTACTGAAGTTAATGCAGAAAAAGAAGAAGCGGGGCGACCAAGACTTACCGCGCGTGCTTCTCACGCGCGACGTGATCTTGCCGCCGCCCAAATTACCTGACAGAGATAGCGAGGACTATCTCTCGGACTCCAGCTGCATGACTGACATGTCGCTGGACTCCGAGGGATTGCCCGCACCCACCGGACGTACGACCCCCCTTAAGAGGCGGCTTTACCCGGAAGAGACAGAGGCGGTGCCGTCCACCAGCACAGGTGCGGTGCCGAAGGCCAAAAGAGGACGTGGCCGGCCACCAACCACCGGCCAATACGTCGGCCTAGCTAAGGCCCAGGCGGAGTTAAACCGCGAAAAGGCGGAGAGTCTTCGATTGGAGGCGGAGAGAGAGGTCGCGGAGACGGCACGGGCGGCAAGGGAACCACGAGTTTCCCCCCACCCAAGCCTCTCACCGGTCGGGGGCGACCAGGAGATGACGAGCTCGGCACTCAACACGAGTGTGGAAAGGTCGCTGGAGACCATAACAATGGTCGCCAGCAAATCCAGCAACCTAAAGGGGACCTACCAGCGTTTCCTGAAGGAGGCGGTCGCCAACATTAAGGCGGCCGTAACTGAGATGAGGGGTCGCTCCATGAGCGACGAAATGGCGCGACTGGAAGCTCAAAACGCGCGGCTCCAGGAGCAAGTGGCGAACATGCGCCGCGAGCTTGAAGAGCTGCGCCGGCGACCGCCCGCGCCCACCGGAAATGACATGCGTGAGCTGTTGGCCGAGGTCTCTCGGTCTAATATAGAGACCTTGGGCAACATGCTCAACGCCAGGCTGGCCGGCCTAGAGGACCGTCTCTTGCCGGAGCCTCGAAGACGGCCGCCACTGGCAGCGGACAGTGTCGGTACCCCACCACCAGAGGCACCGAAGGGGAAGGCGCCGAAACCTAAAAAGGCATCGGCTCCCCCCACATATGCGGAAACGGCGGCACAAGGTGCAGCGGACCCTAAACAGGCACCGCCTGCGCCGGCCCCGCCCAATCCTAAGAAGGCAAAGAAGAAGCGGCCAACAATGGCCGCAAGAGAAGCGGCGCAAGGGGGGGATAACAGCAACCCCTCCCCCGCCGAGGCCCCGTGGACCACCGTAGGTCCACGCAAGGCCAAACAGAAGAAAGGGGCGGCTACACCAGCCAAAGCCGCCCCAAAGAAGAAAAAGAAGAAGGCGAAGCTTCGTCCCCCCGCAACCGCGGCGGTCACCCTCACTCTGGGGGCGAGCGCTGTGGAAAGAGGGGTGACATACGCCAAGGTGTTGGCCGAGGCCAGAGCGGCGATCGACCTGGGGGAACTTGGCATCCCCAGGCTCGGTTTCCGCCTGGCCGAGACGGGAGCGCGCGTCCTCACCATTGCTGGTGAGGGTGCGCAAGAAAAGGCGGACGCCTTCGCCGTTAGGCTGAGGTCCGTACTGCCACCGGAAGATGTCAAAGTCGCCCGCCCGGTTTTGTGCGCGGAGATCCGCGTCAGCGGGATGGACGACTCAATAGCGGCCGCCGACGTCATCCAGGCGGTCGCGAAGGAGGGAGGGTGCTCGGCCGACGACATTCGGTCGGGCCAATTGACGGTAGGGCCACGCGGGGACGCATCATTGTGGATGCGTGTCCCGGTCGCGGCCGCCAAGAAGCTCACAAGCTCAGGGCGGCTGCGGGTTGGCTGGGTGTCGGCGAGAGTGGCGCTGCTGGCCGCGAGGCCTAAGCGCTGCTTCCGCTGCCAGGACACCGGCCACGTGGCGGCGAAGTGCCAGTGCCCGGTAGACCGCAGCCGGAGCTGTTTCCGCTGCGGGAAACCGGGTCACAAGGCAGCCGAGTGCAAGGAAGCGCCCAACTGCTTCTTGTGCGAGGCTGCCGGCAGGCCGGAGAAGGCGCATGTGTTGGGAGGAAGCGGCTGCGTAGCGAAGCCGCCTCCCGGCGCGAAGAGAAAAGCGCCAACAAAGAAGGCCCGGCACAAAAAGCCCAAGGCCAACGGCGCAAGGGCGGTTCCGCCCGCCCCCGCCATGGAGTTGGACGCCTAGGCCCGTGGGCGGTGATCGGGGGATCACCGCTCACATTATGGGCCCCGAGAAGGAAAGCTCCCCAATGCTCGGGGAGCTCTCGGAGAGGCAAGCGGCGGCATAACACCAGGCCGCCGCATTAGAAGGGAGCCGGATGCGGCACGCGCTGGGGGGTCGTGGAAGAATGCTCTCGCGTTTCCCACGGCCCCTCCATTGGCGCTGAAGATGGGCATCGGGGGTTTTTTTTTTTTTTTTTTTTTTTTTTTTTTTTAGACGGTAAACCCCGGCGCACTCCATCTCGCGCCGGGGGAGTCCGTCATACCCCTGCCGCCCTCCCCCGGGGGCGGCGGGGGATACGTAACGTATTTCCCCCCGTCAAAAAAAAAAAAAAAAAAAAAAAAAAAAAAAAAAAAAAAAAAAAAAAAAATTAGGTTGGGGACGATGGGGACGATACCGGTTGGGGACGATACCGGTTCCTCCACGTTGGTGTCCCTGGGAAACGCTTGGGTGCGCCACCCCGCTTTTTACACGGGGTGAGGTACCCACGCGGCTGAACACCGGTCTTTCTCTATCTTTCACCACATTTTTATAGATTACTCTTCTTTTGCATTGTTTTATTTATTTCGTCTATCTTTCAACACCTTTTCTTTCTATCTTTTCTCTTTTATTTACTAATTTGTGCGTGTGTGTTAGGTTTTGCATGTTAGGTTTTGTTTGAATGGTGACGAATGGGCTTCTACGGCCCCTAATACAAGGTTTTTGGTGCCCGGCCATGGGATGCATGGCGAGCAGGCGGTCTCGTCTCGAGGGCACTGGGGCAGAATCACCCCTTCTTGATCGGGTCAGACTCAGCCCACAATTGACAACAATGGAAGGTCAGCATGTAAAAAATTCTCCCAGGGTGGGTCCCGGCGATGCCGGGGAATCCCACACTCCCGTTTCGGCGGGAGATAGGGCCAGGTATACTGGGGGCCCAAAACATGCTTCGGTGGAGGTGGAGAGGAAGGAGGCCGTTGCGACGGCGAGAGATGAAGGCGCGATGGCGCATACCAGACCGAGCTCGGCGCACCTTACCGCGTCGAGAACGGACCTTCTGACTGACGAGGACGTCGACTTCAGTCAGCCGCAGCCCAACGGCGTGGAGCGGATACTGAAGTTGATGCGGAAAAAGAAGTTACGGGGCGACGCAGACTTACCGCGCGTGCTTCTCACGCGCGATGTGATCATGCCGCCGCCCAGAACACCTGATAGAGACAGCGAGGACTATCTCTCGGACTCCAGCTGCATGACTGACATGTCGCTGGACTCCGAGGGATTGCCCGCACCCACCGGACGTACGACCCCCCTTAAGCGGCGGTTACACCCGGACGAGACAGAGGCGGCGCCGTCCACTAGCAAAGGTGCGGTGCCGAAGGCAAAGCGAGGACGCGGCCGCCCGCCGACCACGGGCCAATACGTTGGCTTGGCAAAGGCGCAGGCCGAACTAAATCGGGAGAAGGAAGAGGCGCTTCGGCTTCAGGCCGCAGAAGAAGTTGCCGAAACAATGAGAACTGCGCGGGAGGCGCGCGCGTCTATCTGCGCAGGCCCCGCCGCAGCCACTGGAGGAGACAGGTCAGAGCAGACCATCTATGCTCTGGCCAAAGGTGTTGAGGCCTCGCTAGAGGCGATAACCATGGTCGCCACGAGGTCCCAGAATCTAAAAGGGACGTTTCAGCGACACCTTAAAGAGGCGGTTGTCAATTTAAGGGCAACCTTTGCCGAAATGAGGGGCCGCAGTGAAAACGAGGAGATCAGGGCACTAGAAGCCCAGAACGAGCGGTTGCAACAGCAACTCGACGCAATGCGCCGGGAGCTCGAGGAGTTGCGTCGCCAGGCGACCAAGCCCGCCACCAACGACTTGCAACAGATGTTGTCGGAGGTCTCGCGATCTAATATAGAGACCTTCGGCAACATGCTGAATGCTAGGTTGGCGGGCATAGAGGACAGGCTCCTGCCAGAGCCAAGGAGGAGACCACCGCTGGCGGCGGATAGTGCCGATGTTGGCATCACGCCAGCGATCGGAGGGACGAAGGCGCCGAAGCCCAAAAGAGCGACGGCGCCAACGTACGCAGAGATGGCGGCACCGACTGCACCGGCCCCTAAAGAGGCTCCGGCTGCACCGGCCCCGCCCAAGGCCAAAAAGAAAAAGGCCAAAAAGAAGCGGCCATCAATGGCCGCTCAAGAGGCGGCGCAAGGGGGGGAGAACACAAACCCCTCCCCCGCCGAGGCCCCGTGGACCAAAGTAGGTCCACGCAAGGCCAAGAAGACGAAGAAGGGGGCGGCTACTCCAGCTAAAGTCGCCCCAAAAAGGAAGAAGAAAGCGAAGCTTCGCCCTCCCACGACTGCGGCGGTCACCCTCACCCTGGGGGCAAACGCTGCTGAAAGGGGGGTGACGTACGCGAAGGTGCTGGGTCAGGCTAGAGCGGCGATCGACCTGGGGGAACTCGGCATCCCCAGGCTCGGCTTCCGCCTGGCCGAAACAGGAGCGCGCGTCCTCACCATTGCTGGTGAGGGTGCACAAGAAAAGGCGGACGCCTTCGCTGCTAGGCTGAGGTCCGTTCTGCCCCCGGACGACGTAAAAGTCGCCCGCCCGGTCCTGTGCGCGGAGATCCGCGTGGCCGGGCTGGACGACTCAATAGCGGCCGCCGACGTCATCCAGGCGGTCGCGAAGGAGGGAGAGTGCTCGGCTGAAGACATTCGGTCGGGCCAATTGTCGGTAGGGCCACGCGGGGACGCGTCATTGTGGATGCGTATCCCGGTCGCGGCCGCCAAGAGGCTTACAAGCTCAGGGCGGCTGCGAGTTGGCTGGGTGTCGGCGAGAGTGGCGCTGCTGGCCGCGAGGCCTAAGCGCTGCTTCCGCTGCCAGGACACCGGCCACGTGGCGGCGAAGTGCCAGTGCCCGGTAGACCGCAGCCGGAGCTGTTTCCGCTGCGGGAAACCGGGGCACAAGGCGGCCGAGTGCAGATAAGCGCCCAACTGCTTCCTGTGCGAGGCTGCCGGCAGGGCGGAGAAGGCGCATGTGCTGGGAGGAAGCGGCTGTGTCGCTAAGCCGCCTCCCGGCGCGAAGAGAAAGGCGCCAACCAAGAAGGCCCGGGTTAAAAAGCCCAAGGCCAACGGCGCAAGGGCGGTTCCGTCCGCCCCCGCCATGGAGTTGGACGCCTAGGCCCGTGGGCGGTGATCGGGGGATCGCCGCCCGCACTATGGGCCCCGAGAGGAAAGCTCCCCAATGCCCGGGGAGCTCTCGGTGAGGCAAGCGGCGGCATAACACCAGGCCGCCGCATTAGAAGGGAGCCGGATGCGGCACGCGCTGGGGGGTCGTGGAAGAATGCTCTCGCGTTTCCCACGGCCCCTCCATTGGGGCAGCGGGGGATACGTAACGTATTTCCCCCCGTAAAAAAAAAAAAAAAAAAAAAAGGTTGGGGACGATACCGGTTCCTCCACGTTGGTGTCCCTGGGCAACGCCTGGGTGCGCCACTCCGCTCTCTACACGGGGTGAGGTACTCAGGCGGCTGAACACCGGTCTATCTCTATCTTTTCACCATCTTTTTATAGCTTACTCTTCTTTTGCATTGTTTTATTTATTTCTTCTATCTTTCAACACCTTTTCTTCTCTGTCTTTTCTCTTTTATTTATTCTTCTGTGCGTGTGTGCTAGGTTTTTGTTTGAATGATGATGGATGGGCTTTTACAGCCCCTAATCCAAGGTTTGTGGTGCCCGGCCATGGGATGCATGGCGAGCAGGCGGTCTCGTCCCGAGGGCACTGGGGCAGAATCACCCCTGATTGATCGGGCCAGAAATCAGCCCACAACTGACGAACATGGAGGTCCGCAATGAGAAAAATAGTCCCCGGGCGGGTCCCGACTATGTCGGGGAATCCCGCACCTCTCCAAAGAAGGGAGAGGTCTGGCCCAAGTATACGGGGGGTGCCACCATTGCAAGTGGGAGTGGTGAGGCCGTGGCGACGGCGAGTGGAGGTGAAGGCGCAACAACATGCGCGAGTCCGGAGCTGGTGCCCCTAACCGCACCGGCGGCTCTCGAGGACCGGCTCCTTCCGGAGCCCCGTAGGAGACCTCCGCTGGCGGCGGATAGTGCCACTGTGGGCACCCCGCCGGCGGCGGAAAAGACGAAGGCACCGAAGCCTAAAAAGGCGACGGCGACCACTTATGCAGAAGTGGCGGCGCAAAATGCAGCGGCACCGCCAGCACCAGCCCCGCCAAAGCCTAACAAAAAGGCTAAGGTGAAGAAAAAGCGACCATCAATGGCCGCAAGAGAAGCGGCGCAAGGGGGGGAGAACAGTAACCCCTCCCTCGCCGAGGCCCCGTGGACCACCGTCGGTCCACGCAAGGCCGGAAAGAAGAAAGGGGCGGCTAAAACACCCAAGGCCGCCCCGAAGAAGAAAAAGAAGGCAAGACTTCGCCCCCCTACAACAGCGGCAATCACCCTCACTCTCGAGGCGGGTGCTGCGGAGAAGGGGGCGACCTACGAGAAGATCCTGCGCGAGGCCAGGTCGAAGATCGATCTAGGGGAGCTAAACATCCCCAGACTCGGCTTCCGCCTGGCGCAGACGGGTGCGCGCGTCCTGTCGGTTGAGGGAGAGGGGGCTGACGCAAAGGCGGACGCTTTGGCCACGAGGCTGCGAGCGACCCTTAGCCCCGACATCGTGAAGATCGCCCGCCCGGTGAAATGTGCGGAAATGCGCGTCACCGGGCTGGATGACGCGACGACGGCCGCCGATGTCATCGAGGCGGCCGCTAAAGAAGGAGATTGCCCGGCCACCAATATCCGGTCGGGCAGAATTGTCGTGGGCCCAAGAGGTGCAAGAAGCCTCTGGCTCAGTGTGCCGATGTCAGCCGCCAAGAAGCTAACCAGCTCTGGGCGGCTGCAGATAGGCTGGGTCGTTGCAGGGGTGACACTGCTGGCTGCGAGGCCCAAGCGGTGTTACCGCTGTCTCGACACCGGCCACCTGGCGGTGCAGTGCAAGTCCTCGGTGGACCTCAGTCGGAATTGTTTCCGCTGCGGGAAGCCGGGGCACAGGGCACCAGAGTGCGAGGCTGCTCCGAATTGCCCGGCCTGCGAGGCCGTGGGCAAGCCGCGGGAGCACGTGCTGGGGAGCAGCGGCTGTATTACAGCACCCAAGCCGCCCCCCGGCACGAATAGGAAGAGGAAGGCTTCCAAGGCCCGGCTTAAAAAGCCCAAGGCCGGCGCAAGGGCAGTTCCACCCGCCCCCGCCACCATGGAAGTGGAGGCCTAGACCCGTGGGCGGTGATCGGGGGATCGCCGCTCACACTATGGGTCCCGAGCGCAAAGCTCCCCTATGCCCGGGGAGCTCTCGGTGAAGGCAGGCGGCGGCATTCTATCTAGCCGCCGAAACAGAGGAGGGCCGGTCGCGGCACGCGCTGCGGGGTCGTGGAGCTATGCTTAGCGATTCCCACGACCTCGCATTGGCGCAGAAGAAGGGCATCGGGGGGTTTTAGTCGGTAAACCCCGGTGCACTCCATCTCGCACCGGGGGAGTCCGACATACCCCTGCTGCCTTCCCCCGGGGGCAGCGGGGGATTCGTAACAAATTTCCCCCCGCAAAAAAAAAAAAAAAAAAAAAAAAAAAAAGTTAGGTTAGGTTACCGAGAGGGTCCCCCCGACGGTTGCCCGCCTTGTCGTGGCGGTGGGGCTCTAGTAGCCGTGGATGGTGGACCACGGTGAAGCAAAGAGGCAACCAGGGCCGGCTGGGCAGGAGGCCAGGCCGGCCCGAGGAGGGGCGCTCCCGGCGGACTGGAGGAGCCGGTCCGCTGCGGACGCGCCTGGAGGTGGGACCGCAGAAGAAGAGGAGTGCCGGTATTACGGTGCGCCGTACTCCCTATCTTCTGCGGCCGTGGAGGATCGCAGGGGGAGAGGGTGGTGGTGTTGTGCCGCTATCCCTACCCCCCTGCGAGCTGGCGGGGCCGTTCCGCGAGGTAACGGCATCGGTGGGGCCGCAGAGGAAGAGGCAAGTTCGGTATTACGGTGCGCCGCTTGCCCTATCCTCTGCGGCCGAGGTGTGAGGAGTAAGGCTCCCTCCAGGGCCCGGCTCAAGAGGCCGCAAGCCCAAGGCGCAAGGGCGGCTCAACCCGCCCCCGCCGCAATGGAGGTAGAAGCCTAGGCCCGTGGGTGGTGATCGGGGGATCACCGCCCACAGATGGGCCCCGAGGTGACAAGCTCCCCAATGCCCGGGGAGCTCTCGGAGAGGTAGCGGCGGCACAACACCAGGCCGCCGCAAAGAAGAGAGCCGGCTGCGGCACGCGCTGCGGGGTCGTGGAAGAATGCTTTGCGATTCCCACGGCCCCGTCAAAGGCGCTGAAGAAGGGCATCGGGGGGTTTTAGACGGTAAACCCCGGCGCACTCCATCTCGCGCCGGGGGAGTCCGTCATACCCCTGCCGCCCTCCCCCGGGGGCGGCGGGGGATACGTAACGTATTTCCCCCCGTCAAAAAAAAAAAAAAAAAAAAAAAAAAAAAAAAAAAAAAAAAAAAAAAAAAAAAAAAGGTTACCGAGAGGGTGCCAACGTCCATACCACGTTGAATACACCGGTTCACGTCCGATCACCGAAGTTAAGCAACATCGGGCGCGGTTAGTACTTGGATGGGTGACCGCCTGGGAATACCGCGTGATGTTGGCTTTTTTCCCCCCGACGGTTGCCCGCCTTGTCGTGGCGGTGGGGCTCAGTAGCCGTGGATGGTGGACCACGGCGAAGCAAAGAGGCAACCAGGGCCGGCTGGGCAGGAGGCCAGGCCGGCCCGAGGAGGGGCGCTCCCGGCGGACTGGAGGAGCCGGTCCGCTGCGGACGCGCCTGGTGGTGGGGCCGCAGAAGAAGAGGAGTGCCGGTATTACGGTGCGCCGTACTCCCTATCTTCTGCGGCCGTGGAGGGTCGCAGGGGGAGAGGGTGGTGGTTTTGTGCCGCTGTCCCTACCCCCCTGCGAGCTGGCGGGGCCGTTCCGCATGAAACGGTATCGGTGGGGCCGCAGAGGAAGAGGCAAGTTCGGTATTGCGGTGCGCCGCTTGCCCTATCCTCTGCGGCCGAGGTGTGAGGAGTAAGGCTCCCTCCAGGGCCCGGCTCAAGAGGCCGCAAGCCCAAGCGCAAGGGCGGCTCGACCCGCCCCCGCCGCAATGGAGGTAGAAGCCTAGGCCCGTGGGTGGTGATCGGGGGATCACCGCCCACAGATGGGCCCCGAGGTGACAAGCTCCCCAATGCCCGGGGAGCTCTCGGAGAGGTAGCGGCGGCACAACACCAGGCCGCCGCAAAGAAGAGAGCCGGCTGCGGCACGCGCTGCGGGGTCGTGGAAGAATGCAATGCGATTCCCACGGCCCCGCGAACGGCGCTGAAGGTGGGCATCGGGGGGTTTTAGACGGTAAACCCCGGCGCACTCCATCTCGCGCCGGGGGAGCCCGTCATACCCCTGCCGCCCTCCCCCGGGGGCGGCGGGGGATACGTAACGTATTTCCCCCCGTAAAAAAAAAAAAAAAAAAAAAAAAAGGTTACCGAGAGGGTCCCCCCGACGGTTGCCCGCCTTGTCGTGGCGGTGGGGCTTAGTAGCCGTGGATGGTGGACCACGGCGAAGCAAAGAGGCAACCAGGGCCGGCTGGGCAGGAGGCCAGGCCGGCCCGAGGAGGGGCGCTCCCGGCGGACTGGAGGAGCCGGTCCGCTGCGGACGCGCCTGGCGGTGGGGCCGCAGAAGAAGAGGAGTGCCGGTATTACGGTGCGCCGTACTCCCTATCTTCTGCGGCCGTGGAGGCTCGCAGGGGGAGAGGGTGGTGGTTTTGTGCCGCTATCCCTACCCCTCTGCGAGCTGGCGGGGCCGTTCCGCTTAGAAACGGTATCGGTGGGGCCGCAGAGGAAGAGGCAAGTTCGGTATTGCGGTGCGCCGCTTGCCCTATCCTCTGCGGCCGAGGTGGGAAGCGAGAGGCTCCCTCTGGGGCCCGGCGCAGGGCGCCCGGGGCCGCAGGCGCAAGGGCGGAGCAACCCGCCCCCGCCACGGAGGTCGAAGCCTAGGCCCGTGGCCGGCGATCGGGGGATCGCCGGTCACAGTAAGGGCCCCGAGTGAAAAGCTCCCCAATGCCCGGGGAGCTCTCGGAGAGGAAGCGGCGGCACAACGCCAGGCCGCCGCAAGGAAGAGAGCCGGCTGCGGCACGCGCTGCGGGGTCGTGGAAGAATGCAATGCAATTCCCACGGCCCCGCGAACGGCGCTGAAGGTGGGCATCGGGGGGTTTTAGACGGTAAACCCCGGCGCACTCCATCTCGCGCCGGGGGAGCCCGTCATACCCCTGCCACCCTCCCCCGGGGGCGGCGGGGGATACGTAACGTATTTCCCCCCGTAAAAAAAAAAAAAAAAAAAAAAAAAAAGGTTACCGAGAGGGCGGGGACGATATCGGTTCCTCCACGTTGGTGTCCCTGGGCAACGCCTGGGTGCGCCACTCGGCTTTTTACACGGGGTGAGGTACTCAGGCGGCTGAACGCCGGTCTTTCTCTATCTTTCACCACTTTTTTATAGTTTACTCTTCTTTTTTGCATTATTTCATTTATTTCGTCTATCTTTCAACACCTTTTCTTTCTATCTTTTCTCTTTTATTTATTCTTCTGTGCGTGTGTGTTAGGTTTTGCGTGTTAGGTTTTTGTTTGAATGATGATGGATGGGCTTTTACGGCCCCTAATCCAGGGTTTGTGGTGCCCGGCCGTGGGATGCATGGCGAGCAGGCGGCTCGTCCCAAGGGCACTGGGGCAGAATCACCCCTAACTGATCGGGCCAGAAATCAGTCCACAAATGACGAACATGGAAGGTCACGATTTGAAAAATATTCCCCGGGTGGGTCCTCTCTCTGAGAGGGAATCCCACCCTCCCGCTTCGGCGGGAGGCTGCTCCACGTATACGGGGGGGGCACAAACCGTGAGGGCTGAGGAGACGATCGTCTCGATGACGGAGAAGGAAAGGGGCGCGACAGCGCAAACTGGGACAGGCCTGGCGAGGACTGCCTCTCGGACTCCAGTGATATGTCTGGAATATCGCTGGACTCCGAGGGGTTGCCCGCAATCCCACCTAAACGGACGAGCCTTAAAAGGCGCAACTCGGATGACGACGTGGCGCCGCCCATTAGCAAGGGCGCGGTGCCGAAACCAAAGAAGGGACGTGGCCGACCACCAACAACCGGCCAATACGTCGGCCTAGCTCGGGCTCAAGCCGAGCTTAATAAGGAGAAGGCGGAAAGCCTCCGGCTTCAGGCCGAGGCTGAGGTCGCCGAGACGGCACGGGAGGCGAGACAGGCGAGAGTGTCCATAAGCTCAAGCCGTAACGCTCCCGCAGGAGAGAATGTGTCAGAGCAGACCAGCACGTCTCTGACCAGGAGCGTCGAGGCTTCGCTGGAGACTATCCACATGGTCGCCACGAAGTCCTCAAACCTCAAAGGGACGTTCCAGAGACACCTGAAGGAGGCGGTAGTTAACATAAGAGCGGCGGTGGCAGAGATGAAGGGCCGCTCAACTACCGACGAGATGGCGAAGCTCGAGGCCCAAAATGCGCGGCTCGAGAAGCAAGTGGTCGAGATGCGTCGGGAGCTCGACGAGCTGCGCAAGCGGTCAGCGCAGCCCGCGGAGAAGGACATGCGCCAGCTGTTGTCGGAGGTCTCTCGTTCCAACATGGAGACCTTCGGCAACATGCTGAACGCAAGGTTGGCAGGTCTTGAGGACCGTCTTCTGCCGGCCCCGAGGATGAGACCACCGCTGGCGGCGGACAGTGCCACTGTAGGCACCACGCCAGCGGTAGTAAAGACGAAGGCACCGAAGCCCAAAAAGGCGACGGCGCCTACATATGCGGAGGTGACGGCACCGAGTGCAGCGGCCCCAAAAGAGGCACCGCCTGCACCGGCCCCGCCAGTAAAGAAGAAGTCAAAAAAGAAGCAGCGGCCATCAATGGCCGCACAGGAGGCGGCGCAAGGGGGGGATAACACCGACCCCTCCCCTGCCGAGGCCTTGGACCGCCGTAGGTCCACGCAAGGCAAAGAAAAAGAAGAAGGGGGCGGCTACTCCAGCTAAAGCCGCCTCCAAGAAGAAGAAGAAGGCGAGGCTGCGCACCCCAGTCACCGCGGCCGTTACCCTCACCCTTGAGGAGAAGGCTGCGGAGAAGGGGGTGACGTACGCCCAGCTTCTCAAAGAAGCTAGGGCGAAAGTCGATCTTGGGGAGTTTGATATCCCTAGGCTCGGCTTCCGCCTGGCGGAAACAGGCGCGCGCGTACTGACCATTGCGGGCGAGGGCGCGCAAGCGAAGGCGGATGCTTTCGCAACGAAGTTGAGGGCCGTGCTAAGCCCAGAAACGGTGAGAGTCGGCCGCCCGGTCAAATGCGCAGAGTTGCGCGTGACCGGGCTGGACGACTCAGTGACGGCCGCCCAAGTAATCATGGCGGCGTCACAAGAAGGAGGATGCCCGACTAGCTCAATCAGGTCGGGCAAAATAGTGGTGGGACCGAGAGGGGACGGGTCCTTGTGGATGAGCGTCCCCGTCGAGGCAACCAAGAAGTTGCTCAGTTCTGGGCGGCTTCGCGTGGGCTGGGTCGCGGCAAAGGTGGCGCTGCTGGCCGCGAGGCCAAAGCGGTGCTTCCGATGCCAAGACACCGGCCACGTCGCGGCGAAATGCCAGTCCTCGGTGGACCGCAGCCGGAGCTGTTTCCGCTGCGGGAAGCCGGGGCACAAGGCGGCAGAATGCGGAGCGGATCCGCACTGCTCGCTGTGCCAGGCAACTGGCAAGGAGGAGGTTGGACACGTGCTGGGGAGCAGTGGTTGCGTTTTCGCAAAGCCGCCCCCCAGCGCGAAAGGTAAGGGAAAGGCTCCCTCAAGGGCCCGGCATAAAAAGCCGCAAGCCCAAGGCGCAAGGGCGGCTCAACCCGCCCCCGCCATGGAGGTCGTAGCCTAGGTCTCGGAGAGGCAGGCGGCGGCATTTCATCTAGCCGCCGCAACAGAAGAGGGCCGGTCGCGGCACGCGCTGCGGGGTCGTGGAGCTATGCTTCGCGATTCCCACGGCCTCGCATTGGCGCAGAAGAAGGGCATCGGGGGGTTTTAGTCGGTAAACCCCGGTGCACTCCATCTCGCACCGGGGGAGTCCGACATACCCCTGCTGCCTTCCCCCGGGGGCAGCGGGGGATTCGTAACGAATTTCCCCCCGCAAAAAAAAAAAAAAAAAAAAAAAAAAAAAAAAAAAAAAAAAAAGGTTCCCCCCGGGGCTCAGCCAGTTCGTCCTCGTTCGTGGCCCTGGGCAACGCTTGGGTGCGCCACCCCGTCTTTTGCGGGGTGAGGTGCTCACGCGGCTGAAGACTGGCGCTATCTTTTCTTCTCTATCTTTCACCACCTATTTTGTTTAACTTTCTTGTTTTGCATTAGTTTTATTTTGTTTTCTATCTTTCACCACCTTTTCTTTCATCTCTAACTATCTTTCCTTTTTATTTAACTCTGGTGGGGGAGCTCACCCCCGAAAAAAGAGACCGCGACCCGGGGTGTCGGCGTTTTTGAGAATGGAAGGTCGTAATGTAAAAAGTTTCTCCGGGCGGGTCCCGACGTCAGTCGGGGAATCCCGCACTGTGTCCGAAGAGTCTTCGGGCACAGTCTGGCCCACGTATACGGAGGGTGCCAACATTGCGAGGGCGGATGAGGAGGTCGTCATAGAGACGGTTGCTAAGGAGAGAGGCGCGATGGCGCAACCAGGCCCGAAGCTGGCGCACATTACCGCGTCGGAGACGGGCCTCCTGACCGACGAGGACGTCGATTTCAGCCAGCCGCAGACCAACGGCTACGAGCGGATGCTGAAATTGATGCAGAAGAAGAAGTTGCGGGGCGACGCAGACCTGCCGCGCGTGCTACTCACGCGCGACGTGATTATGCCAAAACCCCGTAAACTTGGACCAGAAAGAGACAGCGAGGACTATCTCTCGGACTCCAGCTGCATGTCTTCCATGTCGCTGGACTCCGAGGGATTGCCCGCACCCACCGGACGTACGACCCCCCTTAAGCGGCGGTTACACCCGGACGTGACAGAGTCGGCGCCGTCCACCAGCAAAGGTGCGGTGCCGAAGGCCAAACGAGGACGCGGCCGGCCGCCAACAACCGGCCAGTACGTCGGTCTGGCTAAAGCCCAGGCCGAACTGAATAAAGAGAGGGCGGAAAGCCTCAGGCTTCAGGCCGAGGTCGAAGCTGCCGAATCGGCGCGAGTAGCGAGGGAGGCGCGTGCGTCAATCCGCGCTACCCCCGCCACACCGGAAGAAGACGTATCGGAGCAAACCAAGGCGGCTCTGATAAAAAGTGTTGAGACTTCGCTGGAGGCCGTAACCATGGTCGCAGCGAAGTCTCAGAACCTGAAAGGCACCTTCCAACGGTGCCTCAAGGAGGCGGTCGTCAGTATAAGGGCGGCCGTCACTGAAATGAGAGGCCGTTCGATGACGGACGAAATGACGAGGCTGGAGGCGCAAAACGCGCGGCTCCAAAGGCAAGTGGCCGATATGCGCCAGGAGCTGGAGGAGCTGCGCCGGCAGGCATCCCGCCCCGCTGAGAAAGAGCTGCGACAACTCTTAGACGAAGTGTCGCGTAAGAATATAGAGACGTTCGGCACAATGCTGAACGCTAGGCTGGCCGGACTAGAGGATCGGCTCTTGCCGGCACCTCGAATACGGCCGCCACTGGCAGCAGACAGTGTCAGTGCCTCAACACAGGCGGCACCAACGAAGAAGGCGCCGAAGACCAAAAAGGCGACGGCGCCAACCTATGCAGATATAGCGGCACCAAGCGTGGCGGTGCCCCCTGAAGAGGCACCGCCCGCACCTGCCCCGCCAAAGCCTACAAAGAAGGCAATGAAGAAGAAGAAGCGGCCATCAATGGCCGCTCAGGAGGCGGCGAAAGGGGGGGGTAACACCGACCCCTCCCCCGCCGAGGCCCCGTGGACCACAGTTGGTCCACGCAAGGCTAAGAAGAAGAAGGGAGCGGCCACAACATCCAAGGCCGCGCCCAAGAAAAAGAAGAAAGCGAGACTACGCACCCCTGCCACTGCGGCCGTTACCCTCACCCTAGAGGAGAAAGCTGCGGAGACAGGGGTAACGTACGCCAAGCTACTGAGTGAAGCCAAAGCGAAGATCGACCTCGGGGAATTCAACATCCCCAGGCTCGGTTTTCGCCTGGCAGAGACAGGTGCGCGCGTGCTCACCATAGCTGGTGAGGGGGCGCAGGAGAAGGCGGACGCCTTCGCCGAGAGGTTGAGGACCGTCCTAAGCCCGGATATGGTGAGAGTCGGCCGCCCGGTGAGATGTGCAGAGTTGCGCGTCTCCGGGCTGGACGACTCAGTGACGGCGGCCCAGGTCATCCAGGCCGTTGCGCACGAAGGAGGATGCCCGACCAATACTATCAGGTCGGGCAAAATAGTGGTGGGACCAAGGGGGGACGCGTCACTCTGGATGCGCGCTCCCGTCGCGGCCGCCAAGAAGCTTCTGAGCTCTGGGCGGCTGCGCATAGGATGGGTGTCGGCAAAGGTGGCACTGCTGGCCGCGAGGCCCAAGCGGTGCTTCCGATGCATGGACGTCGGCCATGTGGCGTCCAAGTGTCAGTGCACGGTGGACCGCAGCCGGAGCTGTTTCCGCTGCGGAAAGCCGGGGCACAAGGCGGTCGAGTGCGAGGCAGAGCCAAACTGCTTCTTGTGCGAGACCGTCGGCAAGGACAAGAGTGACCATGTGCTGGGGAGCAGCGGCTGTATATCAGCAAAGCCGCCCCCCGGTAAAGACCGGAAGAGGAAGGCTCCCTCAAGGGCCCGGCATAAAAAGCCACAAGCCCAGGGCGCAAGGGCGGCTCAACCCGCCCCCGCCATGGAGGTCGAAGCCTAGGCCCGTGGGCGGTGATCGGGGGATCGCCGCCCACACTATGGGCCCCGAGAGGAAAAGCTCCCCAATGCCCGGGGAGCTCTCGGAGAGGCAGGCGGCGGCATATCACCAGGCCGCCGCAAAGAAGTGAGCCGGTTGCGGCACGCGCTGGGGGGTCGTGGAAGAATGCAACGCGATTCCCACGGCCCCTCCACTGGCGCTGAAGAAGGGCATCGGGGGGTTTTAGACGGTAAACCCCGGCGCACTCCATCTCGCGCCGGGGGAGCCCGTCATACCCCTGCCGCCCTCCCCCGGGGGCGGCGGGGGATACGTAACGTATTTCCCCCCGTAAAAAAAAAAAAAAAAAAAAAAAAAAAAAAAAAAAGGTTAGGTTGGGGACGATACCGGTTCCTCCTCGTTGGTGTCCCTGGGCAACGCCTGGGTGCGCCACTCCGCTTTCTACACGGGGTGAGGCACTCAGGCGGCTGAACGCCGGTCTTTCTCTATCTTTCACCACCTTTTTATAGTTTACTCTTCTTTTTACAGTATTTTATTTATTTCGTCTATTTTTCAACACCTTTTCTTTCTATCTTTTCTCTTTTATTTACTCTTCTGTGCGTGTGTGTTAGGTTTTGCGTGTTAGGTTTTTGTTTGAATGGTGATGGATGGGCTTTTACGGCCCCTAATCCAGGGTTTGTGGTGCCCGGCCATGGGATGCGTGGCGAGCAGGCGGCTCGTCCCAAGGGCACTGGGGCAGAATCCCCCCTGATGGATCGGGCGTGACTCAGCCCATATCCGAGCACATATGGAGAGCAATAAGGATAATATTCCCCGGGTGGGTCCTCTTAGGAGGGAATCCCACACTCCCGCTTCGGCGGGGGGTCGCCCCACGTATACGGGGGGGGCACCTGTTGCTGTGGAGATGGATGACGAGACCGTGGTAAAGACGGTAGAGAAGGAGAGACGCGCGATGGCGCAACCAGGCCCGAAGCTGGCGCACATTACCGCGCCGGAGACGGGCCTCCTGACCGATGAGGACGTTGATTTTAGTCAGCCGCAGACCAACGGCGTGGAGCGGATGCTAAAATTAATGCAGAAGAAGAAGTTGCGGGGCGACCGTGATCTGCCGCGCGTATTGCTCACGCGCGACGTGATCATGCCGCCACCCCAACAAGGACGTGAGAAACCCGAATTTGACAGCGAGGACTGTCTCTCGGACTCCAGTTGCATGACTGACATGTCGCTGGACTCCGAGGGATTGCCCGCACCCACCGGACGTACGACCCCCCTTAAGCGGCGGCTACTCCCGGACTGTGACGAAACGGCGCCGTCCACCAGCAAAGGTGCGGTGCCGAAGGCTAAGAGAGGACGTGGTCGGCCACCATCAACCGGCCAATACGTCGGCCTGGCGAAGGCGCAGGCAGAGCTAAATAGAGAGAAGGCGGAAAGCCTCCGGCTTCAGGCCGAGGCCGAGATCGCCGAATCGGCAAGGGTAGCGAGACAGGCGAGAGCGCCCATCTGCTCTGGCCCTAACGCACCCCCCGCAGAAGAAGCGTCGGAGCTAACGAGTGCGGCTCTGACCAAGAGGGTCGAGGCTTCGTTGGAGTCCATCAATATGGTCGCCACGAAGTCCTCGAACCTCAAAGGTACTTATCAGAGGTACCTTAAGGAGGCGGTAGCGTCCATCAGAACAGCGGTAGCCGAACTAAAGGACCGCTCCGCTACCGACGAGATGAAGAGGCTCGAAGCCCAAAACGCACGGCTCGAGCAACAAATTGCCAAAATGCGTCGGGAGCTTGAAGAGCTGCGCCGGCGGACGACACAACCCGCGGAGAAAGAGTTGCGCCAGCTGTTGTCGGAGGTCTCTCGTACCAACATAGAGACCTTCGGCAACATGCTGAACGCTAGACTGGCCGGGCTGGAGGACCGCCTCCTCCCGAAACCACGCCGCCGTCCCCCGCTGGCAGCGGACAGAGAGACAAGGGAGAAAACCCCGGAAGTGACAATGGTGGCGACGAGCGCAGCGGTACCAACTGAGGCCCCTGATGTGCCCGCACCACCGAAGGCTAAAAAAGCCAAAACGAAGAAGAAGCGGCCATCAATGGCCGCTCAAGAGGCGGCGCAAAGGAGTGCGCCCACCGGATCCTCCCCCGCCGAGGCCCCGTGGACCACCGTCGGTCCGCGCAAGGCCGACAAGAAGAAGAAGGGGGCGGCTACAACACCCAAAGCCGCCCCAAAGAAGAAGAGGAAGAGGAAGGCAAGGCTACGCGTTCCGACCACAGCAGCGGTCACCCTCACCCTAGAGGCGGGGGCCGCGGATCGGAGCGTCACCTACGCCTCTGTGCTCGCGGAAGCAAGGAGCAAGATCGACCTGGCGGAGTTCGGGATACCCAAGCTCGGATTCCGCCTGGCTCAGACCGGCGCTCGACTCCTGTTGCTGTCAGGAGAGGGCGCACAGGAGAAGGCCGACGCCTTTGCCACACGGCTGAAGGAGGTGCTCGACCAAGATGTCGTACGAATCGCCCGCCCGGCGAAGTGCGCGGAAATGCGCGTCTCCGGGCTGGACGACGCGACGACGGCCGCCGACGTCATCAAGGCGGTCGTTAAAGAAGGAGGATGCCCGGCCACCAACATCCGGTCGGGCAAAATAGTGGTGGGCCCTAGGGGCGCTAGGTCAATATGGCTAAGCGTTCCTGTTGCGGCCGCAAAGAAGCTTTCGAGCTCTGGGCGGCTGCAGGTCGGCTGGGTCCTGGCAAAGGTAGCGCTGCTGGCCGCGAGGCCAAGGCGGTGTTACCGGTGTCTGGACACCGGCCACTTGGCGGCGAAGTGCGTGTGCTCGGTGGACCTCAGTCGGAACTGTTTCCGCTGCGGGAAGCCGGGCCACAGGGCGCCAGAATGCGGGGCAGATCCTAACTGCCCCGTGTGTGAGGCGACCGGGAAGCCGAAGGAGCACGTGCTGGGGGCTGCTGGCTGCATTACAGCTGCCAAAAAGTCGCCCCCCGGCAAGAAAAGGGGAAAGGCTCCCACAAAAAAGGCCCGCCTTAAAAAGCCAAAGGCCTCAGGCGCAAGGGCGGTTCTGCCCGCCCCCGCCGAAGTGATGGAGTCCTAGACCCGTGAGCGGCGATCGGGGGATCGCTGCTCACAACAAGGGTCCCGAGTGAAAAGCTCCCCAATGCCCGGGGAGCCCTCGGAGAGGCAGGCGGCGGCACAACACCAGGCCGCCGCAAAGAAGTGAGCCGGTTGCGGCACGCGCTGCGGGGTCATGGAAGAATGTAATACGATTCCCATGGCCCCGCCAACGGCGCTGAAGGTGGGCATCGGGGGGTTTTAGACGGTAAACCCCGGCGCACTCCATCTCGCGCCGGGGGAGTCCGTCATACCCCTGCTGCCCTCCCCCGGGGGCGGCGGGGGATACGTAATGTATTTCCCCCCGTAAAAAAAAAAAAAAAAAAAAAAAAAAAAAAAAAAAAAAAAAAAAAAAAAAAAAAAAAAAAAAAAAAAAAAAAAAAAAAAAGGTTAGGTTAGGTTGGGGCTCAGCCAGTTCGTCCTCGTTCGTGGCCCTGGGCAACGCTTGGGTGCGCCACCCCGTCTTTTGCGGGGTGAGGTACCCACGCGGCTGAAGGCTGGCGCTATCTCTTTTCTTCTCTATCTTTCACCACCTATTTTGTTTAACTTTCTTGTTTTTGCATTAGTTTTATTTTGTTTTTTCTATCTTTCACCACCTTTTCTTTCATCTCCAACTATCTTTCCTTTTTATTTAACTCTTCTGATGGGGGAGCTCACCCCTGAAAAAAGAGACCGCGACCCGGGGTGTCGGAGTTTCGAGGTATGGAAGGTCGTAATGTCCAAAGTTTCTCCGGGCGGGTCCCGACAACAGTCGGGGAATCCCGCACTGTGCCCGAGTCTTCGGGCACAGTCTGGCCCACGTATACGGAGGGTGCCAACATTGCGAGGACGGATGAGGAGGTCGTCATAAGGACGGTGGATAAGGAGAGGGCCGCAAATGCGGGAACGATTTCGAAGCTGGCGCACATTACCGCGCCGGTGGCGAACATTTTAACTGACGAAGACGTGGACTTCAGTCAGCCGCAGCCCAATGGGGTTGAGCGACTACTGAAGCTCATGAAAAAGAAGAAACTGAGGGGCGATCCTGATCTGCCGCGCGTATTGCTCACGCGCGATGTGATCATGCCGCCACCCAAACACGGACGTGACATTCCCGATAGAGACAGCGAGGACTGTCTCTCGGACTCCAGTTGCATGACTGACATGTCGCTGGACTCCGAGGGACTGCCCGCACCCACCGGACGTACAACCCCCCTAAAGAGGCGGTTACACCCGGACGAAGACGTAGTGGCGCCGTCTACCAGTAGAGGCGCGGTGCCAAAGGCAAAACGAGGACGTGGTCGGCCACCAACAACCGGCCAATACGTCGGCCTGGCCAAGGCCCAGGCACAGCTTAACAAGGAGAAGGCTGAGAGTCTCCGGCTCGAGGCCGAGGCAGAGGTCGCCGAGACGGCGCGCGTGGCAAGAGAGGCGCGTGCGTCGTTCCGTGTGAGCCCTGCATTGGAAGAAGACAGGTCGGAGCAGACCAACGCAGCTCTGGCCAAAAGTGTCGAGACTTCGTTGGAGGCCGTACTCATGGTCGCCACGAAGTCTCAAAACCTGAAGGGCACATTCACGCGGTGTCTCAAGGAGGCGGTCGTCAGTATAAGGGCGGCCGTCACCGAACTGAGAGGCCGCACTATGACGGAAGAGATGGCGAGGCTGGAGGCACAAAACGCGCAGCTCCAAAAGCAAGTGGCCGAACTGCGCCGCGAGCTGGAGGGGATGCGCCGTCAACCACCTGCTGCGCCCGCCGACAAGGATCTGCGCGAGCTATTAGCCGAGGTCTCTCGCTCTAATATAGAGACGCTCGGCAATATGCTAAACGCGAGACTTGCCGGCCTGGAGGACCGACTTTTGCCGGCCCCGAGGCTCAGACCACCGCTAGCGGGGGATAGTACCGACGTTCCCGTCGGACCTCCAGCAACAGCGGCACCGAAGAAGGCGCCGAAACCAAAAAAGGCGCCCACGTACGCGACAATGACGGCACAGGTCGCGGCGGCCCCAAAAGAGGCACCGTCTGCACCCGCACCGCCAAAGGCCCCCAAGGCCAAAAAGAAGAAAAAGAAGCGGCCATCAATGGCCGCTAAGGAGGCGGCGCAAGGGGGGGAGACCAACAACCCCTCCCCCGCCGAGGCCCCGTGGACTAATGTCCAACGCAAGGCCAAGAAGAAGAAGGGGGCGGCTACTCCACCCAAAGCCGCCTCTACGAAGAAGAAGGCAAGACTGCGCGCCCCCGTCACTGCGGCCGTTACCCTCACTCTTGAGGAGAAGGCTGCGGAGAAGGGGGTTACGTACGCCAGCCTGCTTAAAGAAGCCAGAGCGAAGATCGATCTTGGGGAATTCGACATCCCCAAGCTCGGTTTCCGCCTGGCTCAAACTGGCGCGCGCGTGCTCACCATCGACGGTGAGCGGGCGCAGGAGAAGGCGGACGCCTTTGCCGAGAGGCTCAGGACTGTCCTCTGCTCGGAGATAGTGAGAGTCGGCCGCCCGGTGAAATGCGCGGAGATGCGCGTCACCGGGCTGGACGACTCTGTGACGGCCGCCCAAGTCATCCTGGCGGCCTCACAAGAAGGAGGATGCCCGACCAGCTCCATCAGGTCGGGCAAAGTGGTGATGGGACCGAGAGGAGACGCATCCCTATGGATGAGCGTCCCCGTCGCGGCCGCTAAAAAGCTGCTCAGTTCTGGGCGGCTTCGCGTGGGCTGGGTCTCGGCGAAGGTGGCGCTGCTGGCCGCGAGGCCTAAGCGGTGCTACCGATGCCAGGACACCGGCCACGTCGCGGCGAAATGCCAGTCCTCGGTGGACCGTAGCCGGAGCTGTTTCCGGTGCGGGAAGCCGGGGCACAAGGCGGCAGAGTGTGGAGCGGATCCGCACTGCTCGCTCTGTGATGCCACTGGCAAGCAGGAGGTGGCACACGTGCTGGGGAGCGGTGGTTGCGTTTTCGCAAAGCCGCCCCCCCCTAGCACGAAAGGGAAGCGAAAGGCTCCCTCCAGGGCCCGGCTCAAGAAGCCGCAAGCCCAGGGCGCAAGGGCGGACGAACCCGCCCCCGCCGTAATGGAGGTTGAAGCGTAGGCCCGTGGGCGGTGATCGGGGGATCGCCGCTCACAATATGGGCCCCGAGACGACAAGCTCCCCAATGCCCGGGGAGCTCTCGGAGAAGGAGCCGGTTGCGGCTAAGGAAGTGGGCCGGTTGCGGCAAGCGCTGCGGGGCCGTGGAAGAATGCTTTGCGATTCCCACGGCCCCGTTAAAGGCGCTGAAGATGGGCATCGGGGGGTTTTAGACGGTAAACCCCAGCGCACTCCATCTCGCGCCGGGGGAGCCCGTCATACCCCTGCCGCCCTCCCCCGGGGGTGGCGGGGGATACGTAACGTATTTCCCCCCGTCAAAAAAAAAAAAAAAGGTTAGGTTCCCCCCGACGGTTGCCCGCCTTGTCGTGGCGGTGGGGCTCAGTAGCCGTGGATGGTGGACCACGGCGAAGCAAAGAGGCAACCAGGGCCGGCTGGGCAGGAGGCCAGGCCGGCCCGAGGAGGGGCGCTCCCGGCGGACTGGAGGAGCCGGTCCGCTGCGGACGCGCCTGGTGGTGGGGACGCGCCTGGTGGTGGGGCCGCAGAAGAAGAGGAGTGCCGGTATTACGGTGCGCCGTACTCCCTATCTTCTGCGGCCGTGGAGGGTCGCAGGGGGAGAGGGTGGTGGTTTTGTGCCGCTATCCCTACCCCCCTGCGAGCCGGCGGGGCCGTTCCGCATGAAAACGGCATCGGTGGGGCCGCAGAGGAAGAGGCAAGTTCGGTATTACGGTGCGCCGCTTGCCCTATCCTCTGCGGCCGAGGTGTGAGGAGTAAGGCTCCCTCCAGGGCCCGGCTCAAGAGGCCGCAAGCCCAAGGCGCAAGGGCGGCTCAACCCGCCCCCGCCGCCATGGAGGTCGTAGCCTAGGTCCGTGGGCGGTGATCGGGGGATCGCCGCCCACACTATGGGCCCCGAGAGGAAAGCTCCCCAATGTCCGGGGAGCTCTCGGAGAGGTAGCGGCGGCACGTCATCAGCCGCCGCAGTGGGAGAGAGCCGGATGCGGCACGCGCTGCGGGGTCGTGGAAGAATGCCTTGCGATTCCCACGGCCCCGTGAACGGCGCTGAAGGAGGGCATCGAGAGGTTTTAGTGAGTAAACTCCGGCGCACTCCATCTCGCGCCGGGGGAGTCTCACATAACCCTGTTGCCCTCCCCCGGGCAGCAGGGTATACGAAAAGTATTTCCTCTCGTAAAAAAAAAAAAAAAAAAAAAAAAAAGGTTAGGTTAGGTTAGGTTAGGTTAGGTTAGGTTAGGTTAGGTTAGGTTAGGTTAGGTTAGGTTAGGTTAGGTTAGGTTAGGTTGGGGTTAGGTTAGGTTAGGTTAGGTTAGGTTAGGTTAGGTTAGGTTAGGTTAGGTTAGGTTAGGTTAGGTTAGGTTAGGTTAGGTTAGGTTAGGTTAGGTTAGGTTAGGTTAGGTTAGGTTAGGTTAGGTTAGGTTAGGTTAGGTTAGGTTAGGTTAGGTTAGGTTAGGTTAGGTTAGGTTAGGTTAGGTTAGGTTAGGTTAGGTTAGGTTAGGTTAGGTTAGGTTAGGTTAGGTTAGGTTAGGTTAGGTTAGGTAGGTAGGTTAGGTTAGGTTAGGTTAGGTTAGGTTAGGTTAGGTTAGGTTAGGTTAGGTTAGGTTAGGTTAGGTTAGGTTAGGTTAGGTTAGGTTAGGTTAGGTTAGTTAGTTAGGTTAGGTTAGGTTAGGTTAGTTAGGTTAGGTTAGGTTAGGTTAGGTTAGGTTAGGTTAGGTTAGGTTAGGTTAGGTTAGGTTAGGTTAGGTTAGGTTAGGTTAGGTTAGGTTAGGTAGTTAGGTTAGGTTAGTTAGGTTAGGTTAGGTTAGGTTAGGTTAGGTTAGGTTAGGTTAGGTTAGGTTAGGTTAGGTTAGGTTAGGTTAGGTTAGGTTAGGTTAGGTTAGGTTAGGTTAGGTTAGGTTAGGTTAGGTTAGGTTAGGTTAGGTTAGGTTAGGTTAGGTTAGGTTAGGTTAGGTTAGGTTAGGTTAGGTTAGGTTAGGTTAGGTTAGGTTAGGTTAGGTTAGGTTAGGTTAGGTTAGGTTAGGTTAGGTTAGGTTAGGTTAGGTTAGTTAGGTTAGGTTAGGTTAGGTTAGTTAGTTAGGTTAGGTTAGGTTAGGTTAGGTTAGGTTAGGTTAGGTTAGGTTAGGTTAGGTTAGGTTAGGTTAGGTTAGGTTAGGTTAGGTTAGGTTAGGTTAGGTTAGGTTAGGTTAGGTTAGGTTAGGTTAGGTTAGGTTAGGTTAGGTTAGGTTAGGTTAGGTTAGGTTAGGTTAGGTTAGGTTAGGTTAGGTTAGGTTAGGTTAGGTTAGGTTAGGTTAGGTTAGGTTAGGTTAGGTTAGTTAGGTTAGGTTAGGTTAGGTTAGGTTAGGTTAGTTAGGTTAGGTTAGGTTAGGTTAGGTTAGGTTAGGTTAGGTTAGGTTAGGTTAGGTTAGGTTAGGTTGGGGCTCAGCCAGTTCGTCCTCGTTCGTGGCCCTGGGCAACGCTTGGGTGCGCCACCCCGTCTTTTGCGGGTTGAGGTACCCACGCGGCTGAAGGCTGGCGCTATCTTTTCTTCTCTATCTTTCACCATCTATTTTGTTTAACTTTCTTGTTTTTGCATTAGTTTTATTTTGTTTTTCTATCTTTCACCACCTTTTCTTTCATCTCCAACTATCTTTCCTTTTTATTTAACTCTTCTGATGGGGGAGCTCACCCCCGAAAAAAGAGACCGCGACCCGGGGTGTCGGAGGTAGAAGAATGGATAGTCGTAATTTGAAAAGTATTCCCCGGGTGGGTCCTCCTTCCAGGAGGGAATCCCACACTCCCGCTCCGGCGGGGGGTCGGCCCTTGTATACGGGGGGGCCACAAATTGCGAGGGAGGTTGAGGAGAAGGTCGTTGCGACGACGAGTGGCGAGGGAGGCGCGATGGCGCAAGCAGGGCCGAAACCGGTGCACCTTACCGCACCGGAGACGGGAATGCTCACGGACGAAGACACGGATTTTTCACAGCCGGTCCCTGATGGCAGGCGCCGGTTGCTGGAACTCCTGCGGAAGAAGGCACTGAGGGGGGATACGGAGGGAATGCCGCGCGTGATGCTCACGCGCGCGCTGATGCCCGAACCCCCTTCAACGGACTATGACAGCGAGGACTACCTCTCGGACTCCAGCGCCTTATCGCTGGACTCCGAGGGGTTGCCCGCACACCCCGGACGTGACAAACCTCGAAAGAGGAAACCCGATGACGACAACGTACCGTCCCTCAGTAAAGGGGCGGTACCCAAATCCAAACGTGGACGCGGTCGGCCGCCAACGACTGGCCAATACGTTGGTCTAGCCAAGGCGCAGGCTGACCTGAATAAGGCGAAAGAGGAGGCTCTTCGGCTTCGGGCCGAAGAGGAACTAGCCGCATCTATGGAAAGTGCTAGGGAGACGCGAGCGTCAGCCGGCACAATCCCCCTTGCGGTCACCGGAGGAGACGGGTCGGAGCGGACCAACTACGCTCTGGCCAAATCTGTGGAGACTTCGTTGGAGGCAATTACAATGGTCGCCACGAAGTCCTCCAACCTTAAGGGCACCTTCCAAAGGTGCCTCAAGGAGTCAGTAGTGGCAATCAGGTCGGCTGTTGCTGAAATGAGAGGCCGCTCTACTACGGAGGATATGGCGAGGCTGGAGGCCCAGAATGCGCGGCTTCAAGAGCAACTGACCAGAATGGGTCAGGAGCTTGAAGAGCTGCGCAGACGGGCTAACAGCGCCCGCCCCGTACAAGATGACATGCGCCAGCTGTTGTCGGAGGTCTCTCGTACCAACATAGAGACCTTCGGCAACATGCTGAACGCCAGGCTGGCCGGTCTGGAGGACAGACTCCTGCCGGAGCCCAGACGACGACCCCCTCTGGCGGCGGACAGTGCCACTGTTGGCACCACGCCAGCGCCGGCGGCACAAAAAGTGAAGGCGCCGAAGCCAAAGAGGGCGACGGCGCCCACGTACGCAGAAGTGGCGGCACCGAGTGCGGCGGCCCCCCTCATAGAGGCGGCGTCTGCACCAGCCAAAAAGAAGAAGGCTAAGAAGAAGCGGCCATCAATGGCCGCTCAGGAGGCGGCGCAAGGGGGGGAGCACATCAACCCCTCCCCCGCCGAGGCCCCGTGGACAACAGTGGGTCCACGTAAGGCCAAGTCGAAGAAGGGGACGGCTACTCCAACTAAAGCCGCCCCTAATAAAAAGAAGAAAAAGGCGAGGCTGCGTACCCCAGTCACTGCGGCCGTTACCCTCACCCTTGAGGAGAAGGCTGCAGAGAAGGGGGTGACGTACGCCAAGCTTCTTAAGGAAGCCAGGGCGAAAGTCGATCTGGGGGAGTTCGATATCCCAAAGCTCGGCTTTCGTCTGGCAGAAACCGGCGCGCGCGTACTCACGATCGCAGGTGAGGGGGCGCAAGCGAAGGCGGATGCTTTCGCCGCAAAGTTGAGGGCCGTATTAAGCCCAGAGATGGTGAGAGTCGGCCGCCCGGTCAAGTGCGCAGAGTTGCGCGTGACCGGGCTGGACGACTCAGTGACGGCCGCCCAAGTCATCCAGGCGGCCGCACAAGAAGGAGGTTGCCCGACAAGCACAATCAGGTCGGGCAAAATAGTGGTGGGACCGAGAGGGGACGCGTCCTTGTGGATACGCGTCCCCGTC
>JAYRCH010000732.1:0-79457 GCA_037179445.1 Phengaris alcon alcon
AGAAATCAAAAATAATGACGCGCGGGATTCGCCTCAGTTTGGGAGGCTAAGCAAGGTAGCGGATCGATCAGTTTCGCGTTCCGCGTCCTGCGTGGGATTCGCCTTTGAACGAAGCTTTAGACGAAGGGCGGGGTTGCGGGTGGTGAGGCGGGGAGGTGAGCAAGCACGACATCATGTGACGACACGCTTCCCTGCCTCACCGCCCGCATCCCTTGCCTTGTTAACTCAACAAACTATATAGCACATTAGCTCAGTCTGCCACTTTGTTAGTCCCCGTGCGCACGCGTTTGTTTTTGCATTCCTTGGCATTTGCCGTATCTTTCTCTTGTTAAGTTTTTATTATTTGTAGTTTTGTTGAGTTTTATTGTTATGAAATGAGCGATTCTAATGAAATCAGAAAAACATGTTATTTTTGCGGAGTCAGCACTCGTCGTGGTCCACGCCGAAGATCTCGAAGTCCGATACGATCTTATTATTTGCCTGATGATTACCTGAATTCTCACCGTTATACCCGTGGTGGCCCGTTTACAGTGGTCCAAAAAATTTTTTCAGCTTGAGAGCATCCTGAGTAATCATTTAAAACATACTTTGTTAAGCGCAAACTTATAGTTTAGAAATTATGTTTTTTTTTTAAATAATCCGGAGTTTCAATATTTTTGACACAAAACCACTCTGTTATGAAAACTACTGGACCGAATTGAATGAAATTTGGTATAGGTATAGCGCAATAACCTACCTATCGCGCTATAGGCTCATCTAGTGTAAATAATTAGACTGCATTTTTTTATTTTAACTTTTTCTGTAGTTTCTTGAATTTCTCGGCAAAATATTGATTATCGAAGAAAATCCTGTGAAAATAAAATGTACCGCCAAGGTTTTGCTGGTACTGCTAAAAAGTACCTTAACATATCCTATTCATTTATTTTTTATTTATTAACATATCCATATCCATATTGTCCTTCTATTGTAACATCTTCAATAACAACATCATGTACATTAACACATGAAAATCGAAAAATTACGAAATTTACCATAATTTTAATTTAAACCTATCGGTTCGTAATTCTTCAAAGATAACATTATTTGAACTCCAAATGATCTTCTAACTCGTTTTCATAGCCCATTCATCAGTGATACTTATGTGAATCATCACACAAGTATTCAAAACAGGGTCATAAAAAAGCAGGTAAAGCGGGCCTGTATTCGTAGACAGAGAACGTTAATTATGTCGTGCGTTTGTTAAAAAGAGACAGACGCTACCATATTGTTCTTAAGTACGTACGATCTTCAGTTGTCGTTTGTCGCTTGCGCTCACTGCAGCTATTCTAGAGTTTGGTGTATTTTAACGTTTTGGCTTCGTTTATTGACTCGTATCTGATCGCTCATCTGACTACTTGGCTTACGTGAACTAGACTTACTGATTGTGCTTGTGCTTTGGAGATTTTGTTGACAATGGATGGAAATCGTTCTAGACGTGCAACCTACTCACCGCGTGAATACGCGATGATGCATTATTTTTATGGTGTCGCACAAGGCGTCGCGCGAGAAGCGGCCAGGCTTTATCGGCAATTTGCTGAACGCCAGCCAGGCCCGGCTGTGCAGCGCTTTCCGGACCATCGCGTTTTCGTGAGGCTGCATAATTCTTTCCTAGAAGGAGTTATCCCTGGCTTTCGTGGTCGTGAACCTGCACGCGTAAACAGAGATGATGAAGATGTTATCCTGGAGGAATTGCGTCGTGATCCAACTACAAGCCAAAGAAAACTGGCAAGGCGCACGGGTATACCCAGGATTAGAATTCATAGAACTATTCGAGCTAACCAACTTCATCCTTACCATTATCAAAAAGTTCAAGCTTTGAAACCCGAAGATTATCCTAGAAGAATGGCATTCTGTAGAGAAATGTTGAGGAGAGATCGAGAGGACCCAAATTTTTTTGATAACGTTTTGTGGACCGATGAAAGTCGGTTTGAGCGAGTTGGATTATTTAATACGCATAACACGCATTATGCAGTGACTAATCCCAACTTAGTGAGAGAGTCAAATTTCCAGGAACGCTATAGCATTAATTTGTGGAGTGGAATTGTCAACAGAGAGTTTGTGGGCCCGTTCGAGTTACCGTCAAGGTTGAATGCTGACATTTATTTAAATTTCATTCAAAATGAATTGCCCGGTCTGTTGAGACATCTGTCAGAGAATTTAAGGGAGCGCATGTAGCTACAACGCGACGGAGCTACCTGCCACTTTGCTCTTCGGGTAAGAAATCAATTAAACGTTACCTATCCGGAGAGGTGGATCGGTCGCGGTGGCACCATCCACTGGCCAGCCCGTTTTTTTTGTTTTGGGGATACTTTAAGGAGATTGTGTACGCACGGGAGAGCACATCGGAGCAAGATTTAAGGAGGAAAATTAAAGTGGCTATAACAGGATGCAAAATCAAGTAGATGTTGGAAAACTGTATACAAAAAAATTAAAAATTGAAAAAGGGAAACTTAAAGATTTAAAAGAACTGTGCCAAAAAGGTAAAATACCAACAACCTATCATGCTTTCTATAATAACTTGGATGAAATAACCGGATCAGACAGCAGCGCCTCAGTCTGATTAATATTATAGTAAACCTACTCTTTCAACATCACGTTTTGTTCTATATTAAACTGAACAATGATTACTTTTAGGAATAAAGTTAAAAAATGAAAGAGATGCAGTGTTTTCTTTACTTCAAAATTATGAATTATGTTGCTTGGATCAGTAAAAAATGTTATCATGCGTACTTATAACCAGAAGTCAAAAAACCCAAATGGCATACTATTGTTGGTTAATAAGAAACTATACCCAAGTTGCGCGACATTTGTTAGTAGTCAATAATTCTAAGCAACTAATCTCATAAAATAAAATCATTATCGAATTAATTATACAATGAATAATGTAGACATACCTAAAGTTATGCATGTGCAAAATTACAGCTCTCTAACTGCAGAACTAAAAAAGATATAAAGAAAAGAATGCAGTTTTTGAAGCGCGCCTATCTTTGAATGCCAATTTCTCGAGTTTTTGATTTTGTGGCTTAGACTAGTTGACCTCCAAGGCGACGATGTTAATTAATATTTATGTTGTTTTATTAATTCTCCAAACCATCATCGAATACTCCCACCACATACATGGAGATACTCGACAGGTGAGTCAATCATTATTTGTTTTAACATAACCTTACTTTTTACAAGTAGCTATAGGTACTAGTTTTTTCGGGGCATCATTGAAGTACTCATTTGATTTTTCGTGACATTTCCCATCACAAAAAATAACTTTTGTACGTTACACTAGAACACTTTCTCATTTTGACGTTAAAGAAGGACAATTGAAGTAGGTACCTATTACACAAAAACGACTGAGTTTTTAAAAACCAAGTGTCTATTCGCCGGGGCGTCTTCAAAAGTTGTTATTTATTACAAAAAAGTCTATCCAGTTACCATTTTTAAATCAGGGTGGTTAGTGTACTATTATCTATTGTTACTACCTATTAAATATCCAGTGCAGTGTTTGTCTACTCAAACATGCAATACTCACATATTGTAATAATAATTACTGAAGTTTACGAAAACAATAGGGCTCTTGTCGTCTAAATGTTGCGTGACGCGCAAATGTTCAGTAACGTCGTGTAACGTTGCCAGATGGCGTGCAACATGATGCGCGTCATTGTATTCGTTTATTAACATCATGCAATTACGAATGTATGTACCTATTTCAACTATTGAACTTTGTAAACTCTTTGTGGTGTCATGTTATCCCCAATCATCTCTTAAGTTATTTGGGATTATTCGTAGACGTATGGTTCTCGTGACGTATTTAATGATTTGAATGAAACTATTTTTTTAAGAAATCGCCTCCTTGATAATAAAACCAAGGCGGTTGTATGACGTGTCCGGGGTGTGTTGAAACACCCAAAAAAGTGTTTCCCTGCGCATTTTTGTATTAAAGAGAAAAATATTTGATTATCTTTTACATGACGTTTTTATTGTGCCTGGATAGATACTCTTAGAGATAGATAAATATCGAAATATTTCGTCTCTCACATCAAGTCTATGGGCGCTAGTATGGAAGCGCGTGAGTCAAGGATGCTAACAATAAAGTATTATTCTCCCATAATTCAGGCCTTTTGCTTAACTCACGCACGTGGCGACGCGACTCCCAGTACATTTGAAAAAAAACAATAGCCACCACAAGCCACCCTGACATCAGAGTGGCAGCTGTTATATTTTCTATTGGTTATGCAAGAACGTTAAATGCCCGTACTTCACTCGTATCTACATAATATATTCTTATACACGTCCTGCAAACATCAGCGAAATCAAAAATAATGTAAAATATGATGAATATATTTCTACTGTGTAGAGTACATTCAACAATATTAATTTGTATATTAATTATTTTACAGATAACACCAGACGCTATCCCTGTGTTCTACGTGCTCGTCGTTTCTCCGTTCGTCAAGACGCTGTCCGTTTACAAGAACAAGTTGAAGAACAAGCTCGTCAAACAGCCATCGATGAAGTATACGAGCCTTCTGTACCTGTTTCTCCGGTTGAGCCTATGGAAGACTTTCCAATTGATCGACTTGAAGATGCTCCCGAAGAAGCCATTCAAGATGTTCCTCCTCCTAATGTTCAAGATGAAGCTATGCCATCACGACAAACGACGACAATACGCCAGAACGTGCCCAGCCTCATTTATTTGCAGTGCCAGATTTTTCACGTGGCCCGCATAGTAACATGTGTTGCATTATAAGAGGATGTCAACAACCTGACATACACCGTATCCCTCTGACAATCAGGCGAAATGTGCTCTCTAATCAAAACTTATATATAACACGTGGTTCTCGAATTTGCAGTGAACATTTACTAAGTGAAGAAATACATGAACTATCATCGTACTGCAGGCAAACGATCAATTTTTTCAGCAGTTCACAAATGTCAGATATGCTTATGCTGTTGCAAGGCCGAAATTTCAAACATCTTGATTTTGAAAGGTTGGATTCCATAGATGATCAAACATTTCATTTTTACATCGGTTATAATAAGCAGAATTTTTTGAACATATTAGAAGAGACACCCACCATCTCAAATGTGTTTCCGAAAAGACCAAAAACAGCACTCGCTACAGTTTTGTGTAAACTTCATACAGGAGATTCAAATCAAAGGCTTTCTACATTGTTTAGAATGATTCCTCAACATTTTGGCTATGTAATGCGAAGAGTGAGGAATTGTTTGCTTGCTGAATTTGTACCGAAACACTTAGGGCTTGATCACCTTTACTCATCAGAAAACACTGAAAATTACAGAGAACTTGTTGAAAGAATTTTGAGAATACCCAATGTATTGTTTGGAAGTTCCGACCCCAACATGAACAGATTAATCAACATTTGTGACGGAACTTACCTTTATCTACAAAAAAGTAGTAATTACAGCTGCCAACGTAAATCTTATAGTGCCCATAAGTTTCGGCATTTATTAAAAGTGTATTTAATCGTATGTCCCGATGGATACATCATTGAAGCATACGGACCATATTCTGCCAACAAATCAGACGCAGAAATTTTGACAGAGCTTATAAATGAAAATGAAGAAAACCCATTCCATTGGTTTTTTGAAAAAGATGACATATTCATCTTGGACCGTGGATTTAGAGATGCTGTGGAAAAAATGGAGGAAATGGGATATAAAGCTTATTTGCCTGATACAAAATACGAAGATCGACGCCAACTGACAACGGTACAGGCTAATAATTCACGAAAGGTTACACTTTGTCGTTGGGTCGTCGGAACTATTAATGGAAGATTAAAAAATAAATTCAGGAAACTGAGATTCCAAAATTCAAATATAGCTGTGCCACATATGTATGACGAGGTAGGAATAGCATGTGCGCTAATAAATGCTTTTGGCAAACGGCTGGTTGACAACGATTTAGCCAGTGAAATAATCAATGAAATTCATTTAAAACATGACGCACCGAATAAACTGAGTGACTTAATTATCCAAAATAATTTTAACCAGCGTAGAGCTAATTTTCGTGCAATTGATGCCACTCAAGGTTTCAATCAATTACCTATATTGGAATATGACAAACTGATTGTCATAGCCTTAGGACCATATCAGGTGCAACAATCGCGTAGCTATTACGTGTATTTTATACGAAGACAGAGCTATTGACGTCAATTTGAGACACTATGGTATTTTGGCATCGGATCCATGGCTAGGGCCAAAATTCAATCACGTCACCAGAACAGTCGCATTTATTTTGTATACATTTTACTGGACGACGAACTGCGTGGTCGGAATAAAATCATAGAACACTATTGTAATTGCTTCAAAGCCACAGGTATTTTTCCGTTTGACAGAGAACGAGTCTTGAGAAAACTGCTATCGGATTCCAATGATGCATCTCCTGAAATAAATACCGTCATTGGAGATTCCCTGACACAATTTTTGAGGGAACAACGTTATGGATAAACATCAGAGCCAGCTAGAAAGAAGAAGAGAGTGAATGTTACACCAGGAAAAAGTATCGCAACGCTTGATGGCCCGTCTACCTCCGGATCAAATCAGAATAATGGTGTACCTGAAGGGACACTTGCATTGGATAATAAATTTATTTCGAGGTCACTTTTACCAGTTGAATCAGAAAGTATTTTCGAGGTACCTGCACGTCCTTCATTTGCGTCATTTGGTGGTTATGACGATGAAACTGACTGTGAGTCTGAAATTGAGAAGGAATTGGAAGACAATCCTGGCCCTCAAAAACAGGAAATAGGACAATTTATTCTCGCAAGGTTTAGTTCTCAAAAGGGTAAGAAATCTTATCACTACGTATGCTCCATTGAAGACATAAATGAGAAGAAACTAGTTGTCCAAGGCTATAAATCTTACAAGAAATCTAAGTTAATTTTTCGAGAGTTCTCTAATGATGTGTCAATAATTGAAGAAAATGACATTATTACATATCTTCCAAAGCCGACATTGAAAATGAATCATACAAATTTCCTACTGAAGTAATGGATCCAAGAACTTTAAAAGATTTTTGGTTAAGTATTTTGTTATTTTCGCGCAATTCAGATCTCTATTATTACGACTGATGTTACCCTAATTTATAAGTAAACTACTATTTTTAAAGTTTTACTTTATATTTTATAAAAAGTTTTGATTTGAAAAAATAATATTATTATGTGTAAGTTAAGAAGTAATTTTTGATCTCAGGTGAATACTTAAAGACTGAAGTTTAATTTAAGTACCAAACTCTTTGTATGCACCTTAGGCTTGATAATAATAAAAACTGAAGGCTACCTATTTGTTTTTTTTTTATCTCAAATATTTAAACTAATGAACACTATTTATAAACTGAAATTATCAATGTTACCCCTGAAATCAGTCGAACCTGTTTGTTTTAAAAATTTTTTTTTGCTTTTGTAGTTTTCAACAAAACTACAAAAGCAAAAAAAAATTTTTTTATGTTTTTTTACTTCTAAAGGGGGTGTCTTTCAATATCTCCACAAAAATCTCGTGGTATAAAAGCATCCCGATCTTCAATAAAACTTTGATAGCGGTGTTTTTATTTATTTTCTCGAAAACTATCAACTTAAAATATCTTTGCCAGTTATTGTTCAAAAGTGTATATAGTGTCAATCACTAAATGTTTTTTTTTCAGTTCTTTTTGAATAACATCTTAGCTACAGCACACATTTTAATATTAAAACTAATCAATGCCACCCCAGTTTACGGTATAGTAAGGATACGAAATCTTGCTCAACCATATGACATGAAATGTAATATTCATAAACCTTCATCAAGTCACCCACATAATAATGAGTTCTATGTCGTATTCTTTAGAGGAAGTTCTGAACATTTACAAGTCACCCACATATTAGGTGAAAATTACATCGGAGAATACTTGCTTACGGAACCTCACAACGGAGTCTTAAGCTCATATCAACACAGGAAGTCATATCTTACGTATGCCATATCCTCGATGGACAGCAGTTATATGAGCAGATATATAAGACATCCATGCATTAGTGCAATTAGGTCTGATTATAAAATTGACGAGATAACTACTCATTTCCTTACACCAAGACATAAACGAAATTTGATTTTACTCTTATTATCTACTGCCCAACAACTCACCGCAATGAACGAACTAACGGAAATGCATGTTTCTCTTCCCTTTGTTCCCAAAGATATCCTGAATTCTCTGTTGGCTCTCTCTCTATCAATAAGCTGTTTTAAGTTAGCGGACCATTATGAATAAGGGGGTTGATCTTAAAAGTATGTAATTTGGCCATGTGGGTCTGAGATAACAGTTCATATTGGAAAAGGGGTCACTTGTCCAAAATAGTTTGGGGATCCCTGTTTTAGACAAAATGTGTATTAGATCCAATGTTTTTTTGTTTTAGGATAATTAACGCACCAATATGGTTGTCCTTTTCATTCCCTTTATGCAGAATGTTGATGTACTCTACTGCATATAAGCTAAAGTTACTTTTTTTTTCATTTTGAATAACAACCCATGTATTTTATTATTTAAAGATACTGATAGATGACTATTCAATTTGTAGTAACTAAGGTTAGCTGAAGTTTGTTAACTGTCCTGCAAATTCCACATACATGTATCTAAACAGCTAGGGCAGATTTTTAGTTAAAAGCTTTTAAAGCGTCTTAGGAACGCATAGCAACCAAAGAATAAGAGATATTCATAAATGATTTTCAACGATTTTGTTACATTGATCTAAAGCAAGGATAAAAAGATAATATTTAAAAATAGCCAAAGTGATTTTCTTTTCCAAAATAGCCATTTTCTGCCATCCGATGTTGCCAGACTAAATAATTATTTTTTCCAATTTAAAATCAAAAAAGTTTTCTATTTGTAATCATATTTATAGTGTTTATAATTATGATTAATGTAATTTATTCCATTATTTGTATATTTTTATGTAGATTTTATATGAAGTTCAGTATTATAATCTCTTTTTGACGATAAAAACAGAAATAGGCGCCGGCTAAATGTCTTTCATCCAGAGCTGTCAACTGTAAAAAAAAAACAATGCATGACGTTTTATTTTGTTTGTTTCACAACACTCACAGCTCGCTTGCGCCCGCGCTTGTTTGTGTTCTGTGTGTTTTCGCTGCTTTTCTCCTATTCTCTGTGTTGTTTTTGACCCGGCTTGCCTTTGGACTCTTGTTAGGCCTAGCGCGCACCACGATTTTATGCAGCGCGATTATTTTATCGCAGAAATACAACGTATGAGTTAGTATGACAGTGCGCGCACATGCGAGTAAATAATCGCAGCTATTTTAAAATTGTGATTTGTCACATTTTGCTGCGACTGCTCGCGACGCGATTGTCGCGAAAATAAAATGCAGAATATGAAATTGTGTGGTACCGCGATAATAAAATCGCACACTCGGGCCGGCCGGCACTTCATTTGTGTTTCATCTGTCTACAGATTAATACATATCATCTGTCCAACAATAAACATCGTAGTGGTTTATATTATACTCTTTGTTAAACATGTCGGCGCCTGTATCTCCAATGGAGTGTCCGTCTCCAAACGATAAGATGATAGACGTGGAACATTTGATAATCGCAGTACAAGAAAGACCACCATTGTGGAATAAACTTTCCAAAGAATATAGTGATAGAAATTTGAAAACGCGTTTATGGCAAGAAGTATGCGAAAATGTTGTATAGAACTGGGCTGAACTAAGCAACCAAAATAAAAAAAAACATGGTAACATTTATTATATTTTATTATACTGCCATGGAATAGATCCACTGGATGAAGTGAAGTAGTTTCCGAAATAATCTCGTTTTTCAATACAATCAACTGTAGGTCGCGCAGACGTGGAATCCATATTTCTTAAATTACACCCATACTCGTAAAATTCATCTTTGAATCGTATTCCGTCGTTTTTCCGTACAAAATTATGAAGGATACAACACGCTTTTACTATTTTGTCACAAAACTCAATTTTAACGTCTAATGGCCGATGCAAGATACGCCATTTATTTGTTAAAATTCCAAAGGTGCATTCTACCATTCTTCTTGCTCTTGTCAGCCTGTAATTAAATACTCTCTGTTTAATTGATAAATTCCGTCTAGGATAAGGTCGCATGATATGTCTGAGAGTGCAAATGCTTCATCTCCAACAAAAACAAACGGCATTTTAAGTCCATCTGTATCATTTGGTAAATTTCTTGGTACAGGTATATTTAACTGGTTGTTTTCCAATTTCTTTGCGAAATTGGTTTGCTTAAAAATTGTAGAATCACTGTTGCTTCCTTATGCACCGACATTTATCATAATAAATGAGTAATTTGAATCAGCTACAGCCATCAAAACAATAGAGTTATATTGTTTATAATTAAAAAACTCAGAGGCTGCTCCATTTGGTTACTCCAAGCAATTCGGAAATTGTGTTCTTTTATAAAAACCCTCAGAAATTCTTAACCAATCATTTTCCTTCGGTTCGGGCATATACAGGGTGTTCGGCACATGGATGGACAAACGAAAACCGTGGACCCGTGGAGCCTTCTGCTATACATTGAGGCCTAATTACAAGACTCAGGCCCAATAGTTTTTTTTTAAATAATTTTTTAAGTTAATTTCGAAAAAGCCAGTTTTCAAACTTCAAACGACTATAAATTTACATTTTTAACATTGAAAATCCAAACATGCTTTTGTAATAATTATCTGCATTAGTTGTAGAATCATATTAAATTCAGTTTTGGAGCAAATGTTAGATATAAAATTAGATACGAGTCCTTAAACGACAAACAAAGTGAAAAAATAATTTTCATATTCCACTTTGAAATTCTTAAAAAAAAAACTATGATTTTTAGAGCACTTAAAATTCTAGGAAAACATCTGTGGTTCATACCCTTTATATCGGTATACAATTTGCACATATTTGTTTAAAAATAACTAGAGTAAATCGCAATTTAAACTAACGGGGCCTTAATTCATAAGACTCAATTTGCGAAAACTTAAATCAAGTACAAGCCCATTTGTCATAATTGCTTTCGGTATGTTCACTAACACTACACGTGGGAGCTAGTAGTCTGTCTCTCTCTTACCAGTCACGATAATCTCTCTTGTCTCTTTTGTTGAATTTGGACAATAGCCGTACGTACATAGCAGGTAGAAAAAGGGTTGTTATTTCACTCTGCAATTGCGCTATTGTTTGATTTTGTCTATTCCTTATCAGTCAAACGTTAATTTTGGAAAAAATTGTTTTACTTATTTGTCGAGTCTTAACTGCCTCTGCGATCTGACGTGTCCGTTGCGCTTACTGTTATTGTTTTCGTTTTGTGATTTTGTTATCGTTTTACGTTATTGTTGTTGCTTCAGTTTGTTAAGTTTTCTGTTATTTTGTTGTTACGTTGTTGTTTTTTTTCGTAAAATGACCACCTCTTTTACGAATGAAGAATACGCCAATATGTTGTTGGTGTATGGAGCCGCTAATTGCAATGGACGTGAAGCACAAAGACTATACCAAGAGCGCTATCCTAACCGTCGACTGCCTAGCCACCAAACTTTTGCTACTACATTACCGACGACTTAGAGAAACGGGTAATTTGCGTTATCAAGAACCGAGGGTGAATGTACGACAACATCATGTTGCTACAGACGAACGTGTATTAGAAGAATTTAATAATAACCCTAATAAAAGTATAAGAGAGGTAGCTGCAATGCTGGGCCTTGGCATATGGAAAGTGTGGGCAGTTCTCCGGAAAATCGGCAACATGCTTTCCATTACACTCCCGTGCAAGGTATGGATACAATAGATTTTTCTTAATTCCGTAAAGAGACTGAATATGTACCAAAGCCTAGATCTAGTCTTCCTTATTTTAAATTCTCAAGCCTTTTTTCTTTGTTTTCAGATCTTCAAGATAATGATTTTGTCGACATCTACTACACACTGACGTGGAAGACGAAAACTTTTTAAGAAGTATTCTGTGGACAGATTAATCAAAATTTGATAAGGAAGGTATTTCAAATTACCATAATCTCCATTACTGGGCACCCAAAAACCAAAATCCACGAGTGACGAGACCGAGAAAATTTCAAAGAAGATTCAGTGTAAATGTTTGGGCTGGGGTCATTGGAAATAAACTAATCGGGCCGCATTATTTACCGGACAATATTAATGGAAATAATTACTTAGAATTTCTGCAAAATGATTTGCCCGGTTTAGTAGAAGAAGTATTACAAGAAGACAGACCTTTTGTGTTCCAACACGATGGCTGCCCAGCCCATTGGAGCATAGCTGTGAGAGAATACCTTAATAATGTGTTCCCGAACTCGTGGATCGGTCGGGGTGGTCCAATTCCTTGGCCACCAAGGTCGCCCGACCTTACCCCAATAGACTTTTACGTCTGGGGTAGAGCCAAAGAGCTAGTGTACGCAACCGTGGTGCCCAGTCGAGAGCAGTTAATAATTAGAATAAATGAAGCATTCGAAAAAATGAAAGCCGAAATGATATTTCAAACAACAACAGTGGAAATTTTAAAACGGTGCCGAGCATGCATAAGAAGTCAAGGGCACCAATTCGAACAATTGTTATAAAATAAATTTTGGGAATAAATTAAAATTTAAATTATCATAGTGTTTTAATAATAAATTCATGTTCTACTAAAAAGCTTACTAATTAAAAACATACATATAAGATTTCATAGAATTACTACTGCACAGAGAAATAACACCCCTTTTTCTACCTGCTATGTACGGCTATTGTCCAAATTCAACAAAAGAGAGAAGAGATAGTATCGTGACTGGTAAGAGAGACAGACTACTAGCTCCCACGTGTAGTGTTAGTGAACATACCGAAAGCAATTATGACAAATTGGCTTGTACTTGATTTAAGTTTTCGCAAATTGAGTCTTATAAATTAAGGCCCCGTTAGTTTAAATTGCGATTTACTCTAGTTATTTTTAAACAAATATGTGCAAATTGTATACCGATATAAAGGGTATGAACCACAGATGTTTTCCTAGAATTTTAAGTTCTCTAAAAATCATAGTTTTTTTTTTAAGAATTTCAAAGTGGAATATGAAAATTATTTTTTCACTTTGTTTGTCGTTTAAGGACTCGTATCTAATTTTATATCTAACATTTGCTCCAAAACTGAATTTAATATGATTTTACAACTAATGCAGATAATTATTAGAAAAGCATGTTTGGATTTGCAATGTTAAAAGTAAATTTATAGTCGTTTGAAGTTTGAAAACTGGCTTTTTTCGAAATTAACTTAAAAAATTATTTAAAAAAACTATTGGGCCTGAGTCTTGTAATTAGGCCTCAATGTATAGCAGACGGCACCACGGGTCCACGGTTTTCGTTTGTCCATCCATGTGCCGAACACCCTGTATAATAGATGCAAACAAGACCATAGCTATTCACATGTATCTTCTACTATTTCACGAATTGTGGTAGCTCCTAATAAATATTCGTAATGAAAAGAGTAAAAACTGTTTCCCGATACAAGGTATCTGAAAAAAGAAAAAAAGTAGAAATTAGGAGTTTAAAGTTTATAGTCAGCTCAGAGATTGCGATGTGTGCGCAATATATGAAGTCAGTCAAAAGCTTTTAATTTAATTTACAGGTGCTGATATACAGAAAAAGTGGAAGAACTTGAAGGACTGTTTTTCTAGAGTTAGCTGCGCAAAAAAAAAGTGAGTCGGGACAATCTGGTAAGAAGAAACGCAAGTACATTTTTTTTGATCAACTGTCATTCTTGATACCTATTGCTACTCCAAGAGACACTAGTGGCAACATCAAATCTATTGAAGAATGTGCAAATTCGGAAACTCAGTCGGACGAGGAAAATAGCCAGCAGAGACAGGATTCCAGAAAATCTATATACCGACGTAAGACAGGTGCTCAAGAACGAAAAGAAAATACAGATGAAGTGGAACTATTCAATATTTTACGTCAGAAACAAATGCATGACGAAGACGTTAGTTTTGCAGAGATGTTGATTCCAATGTTAAGGAAACTAAATGATGATCAAAAATTTCATGCAAAAATTGAAATTTTAAATGCCATGGATAAGGCCAAAAAATATCTTCCTCAGCCTATATACCCCGGATCAATGCAAAATGTTTCTCAGAATGCTGGTATGCAAACCGCGCAACCTACATATGCCGTATCAATGGTAAATGTTCCACAATATATACACCCTGGTACAACTAATAAAATTCTGGCAACTGTTCCTCCACCGACATACACAAATACCAGTGCCACATATATTGATTCCAAGCCGGGAACATCCTTGTCTTATTTTGTGAATCCACGAAATATTGTGATCAGCACGAAGAAAACTGCAAAAAAACCTTTGGTTGAAGAGACTTTCAACGAATTAAATACGAGCAATGATTATTATGAACGATTTGGGCAAGATTTGCAGGCTTCTGAATCCGAGATTTCCCAAGACTCTGATGATTATTTTGACGTGACAATGTCGACGCTTTAATAAAGTTTATATATACTTTTTAACTCAATATATTAAGTAAATACCATACTTATATTGTTTTACTTACCTGAGGGTGACTGACAGCCTTTCTTCAGCTGGGATCGCATTTCGCCATCTAGTATTTTTGTATTCAATATGAGCTCCAACAATTCTCAGTAATCTGTCAAACGTTTGAATTTTGATTCTATAATAGCCAAAGAATTTTTTGGGATACATCCGAAGTTCATGGTATTTCTGATAAAAGAAACCTTTGATAATTCTATCCGCTGTAAAAGGATGAGTCCAGTATTGACGAATTTTCTTTTGTTTCCTTCTGATCCTCCGAAGTAGTAAATAAAGACAGGCAACTTGTACGAAATCCATGGTGAAAGTGAGCAAAGATCACAATTTATTTACGGCAGTGCGCGCACCGTACTCTCTGCGATTTTTTACAGCGCGATTTTGAAATCGTGTCGCAAAAATTAAAATCGTGGTGCGCGCTAGGCCTTACGCTTCTATTTATACGACTCGGACTGTTTATGGACTGTGATATTGCCTCTCTGTGACTTTTGCGTGCTTAAGGATTCCGATTATGCCCTGTTTTTTGGATATTGTTGTGTACCCGGTTCAAAATGAGTGGTCGCGGTCGTGGCCACAGCCGATCCTTTCTGAGCACACGCATATTGTGTGTTCACTGCAACAAATGCGTTAACACATTACGCCGTTATCGAGCCATAGATTTGGATCGCCGAGTCGTTGCTTTGCTCGCAAATTGGATCTATCCCCAAGAAGTAAGTAAGTATTACAATTAATTTTTATCTTTCTAATCTCATGTTGAAAGTATTTTTACTGTTGTAACCTAGGGCTAAAATCAATGATTCAATTTCTTCTTTACAAAATAAACCAACCGATTTTATCATTAACTTTTTTATGAATAACAAAAAAATATCACAACACGTGAAATGTATTTACTTCTGCCATTACATGATATTACCTATTACCTAATCAGTTATTTTTACTTTCAGATGAATGAGAGTGACTATATCTGCGAAGCATGCAGAGATCTTTCGATGGCCGCTGTGAACATAAACTTGCAACAAGAAGTTTCTAGTCATGATGGAGAACAAGCTGGATCTTGTCAGAGAGGTCACATGTTTGTCTTCTGTGTGGGTGTTCAATTGCACAAAGACTAAGTGACAAGATATTAAGGGACAACCCTAATGAACTGCAGCAGTCCATAATAGATATCATCAAGAATAGAGTAGCATCACGGCAGGTAAATTTATTTGACAAATGTTTTTTTTTGTGTTTTTTAAATGCTTTTGCCAGATTATTCTGCAACTGCCATATAAGAATCTCTCTTAGTTTGACTTGCTGACCCAGGACAGACAGTTTGACATTTTTTTCAAAGCATAGCTGAACTCAGAACATTTGTTTCATACCTATTCAGAGAGGTATACCTTTGAACACTTACATATTGGGTGATATTGACTAACATGTTGATATTAATGTACTGTTATCATTTACTTATAATATGTATACCTAATATATCAACTGTTCACTTACCTATGGAGGATGACTATAGGTTTAGGTTAAATTACATTGTGCCTGTAGCTTCACTCACATGGTTAATGTGGTTGAAGCTGCGTGCTTGGGCTATTTAATCATATTTTATTCTCATAAACCGTTAACATCATTATATATACTTATGCCTATTTCAATTTGATATTCAAATTGAAAAATATTTCAGATAACCGCTTCAGATAAAGTATGCCATGCATTTTGGTTGCGAACTCAAAGAGAAGTACGGCGAATGAACCGGGTTGACAGTGAGAGGATCCAACAACCTGCACCAGAAATTATACATCAAGAAGTGCCTTTAGAAGCAAACGAAGAAGGGCCTGACAATGTGGAAGATGAAAACATCAGCCAAAATATTGTGATACCTGGCTACAAAAGAGCTGCAAACAGCAAACAACGGTGCATTTTCTCCGATTGCCCTCAAAGAACACTTAGAAGTATATCGGATCAGTTTCGTGCAACTTTAATAAAGGATTACAGATTCTATGTACCCAATTTAGCACGGGTATGTGATGAACATTTAAATAGCAATTTATGGGACACGCTTTATGAAGCAGAAAACTCAATTTCGACTTTTACTCCCGAACAAATGGCACATGTTTTCTCATTTGTGAATGCATTTAATGCATCCTTTGATTTTGAAAATCCATTAGAAATAGATGGTCGGATGTTTTTGTACTGGTTCGGGTACACGAAGGAAAAATTCCGCACATTATTAAATGAAGTTCCACGTTTAAATGAAATGCGGAAAGGAACATTAGGCTTAGCCTTATTGCTTTTAAAAATGAGAACCGGTGATCCCGATACTAGAATATCATCTTAAGTTGTAATGCCAAGACGGACGATGGAGACGTTTATTCATAAAGTGCGCGAAATACCCGTGCAAGATTTTGTACCATTACATTTAGGAGTAAATCATTTAGCAAGAGAGCAGTTGCGCCAACACTCACTTGCAATCCCTGAACGTTTATATGGGAATGGCAATAATGCCATTATTTGTGATGGTACATACATTTATATACATAAAAGTTCCAACTATATGTTTCAAAAACAAACATATTCTCTGCATAAGTACCGTGATTTAGTGAAGCCATTTTTAATAGTAGCTTGCGATGGGTATATTGTTGATATTTTCGGTTCATACAAGGCAACTACATCAGATGCTGATATTATGACTAGCCTCTTTTCAGAAGGATCTGCTCTAAGATCATATTTTTTAGAAGACGATGTGTTCATTTTAGATCGTGGCTTCAGAGATAGTATTAGTTTATTAGAAGGATGTGGGTACAGAACCTGTATGCCAGATTCACTTTTAGAAGGCGAACGCCAATTAACTACAGCTCAAGCCAATGAGAGTCGCTGTGTAACATTATGTCGATGGGTGGTAGAAGCAGTGAAAGGTCATTTTAAAACTAATTTTAGGCTGTTTAGACAGGAATATTTTCATTTAGCCCTACCTAATTTATTAGAATTTTTTTCAAGTGCAGCGGTTCTCTTAAATAGATTTGGCGTTCGCTTCCAAGACAATGAATACGCAAATGAAATATTAGAAATAATTAGAGAAAGAAAACATCTAGAAAATAATCTGGCAAATATGGTTGATGAATTAAATATGAATCGACGCACATCTTTATTTCAAAGCATTTCTGCTGATAGGAATAATGTTCTATACTTCCCAGTTATGGAATACAGAGATTTAATTATTTTTGCATTAGGGACTTATCAGATCAAACAAGCCCGATCCTATTATGGTGAGCACATACGTTTTCACGGGGGTATAGAATAGAAATGAGTACAGAGGCAATAAACTCGACTTACTAAAACTTTAGAGGCAGTGATGACGCTAGTTTAATAAGAGAGAGGATAAAATCGAGGCATGTTAGTCGAAAACAATATTTTGTTTATGTTTTAATAGATAATAATTTACCTGGACGAATGGGAATCAGTGAATATTGCTGTAATTGTCTTGTTGGTCGACGTACACTTGGATGTTGCGCTCATGTTATGACCATCGTTTGGTATTTGGGATGGGCCAGATATCAAGAAAATATCCTTGCGCCAGCAGCTTTTTTAGATGTCATAGTTTTAGAGGATGAAGAGGAATAAAGTATTATAAAATCAAATTATTCTTGTTTTTTTTTTTAATTATATTATCCTACCTTATCCAGACGCTTCAAATGAATTGTTTTTAGAAAATCTATACTATGTAATTTGAAATATTAAATAAGTATACTTACAATTCATTTTATGCACTGCTATTTGTAGTAAAGTATTACGAGGGCTGCACTAAAAGTATCGGGAATGGAATATTTCCACTGTTCCTGTCATATTAAAATCTTTTTAATTTAAAACTCCTTGGTTTTAAAAATCGAATACCGTTTATTTATTTAAAAAAAGATTCTCTGTCTTGTCACAAGGTCTTGTCAAACTTGTTTAGTCGTTGAGAAAATGGAATTGACTCGAGAAAATTCTAGAGCGATGATTTATTATGACTTTCGAAGTGGTTTAACACAAAAACAGTGTGTTGACCGGATGATTTCTGCATTTGGTGATGAAGCCCCATCCAAAACCACAATTTATCGCTGGTTTGCTGAATTTCAACGTGGACGTGTCAAGCTTAGTGATGATCCCCGTCAAGGTCGTCCAAAAACTGCAGTCACCCAAGAAAACGTTGATGTTGTGCGTAAGCTGATTGAGGAAGATCGACATGTGACATACCGCGAAATTCAGGCAACTTTAGACATTGGCATGAGTCAAATACAAATAATCTTGCATGAACAATTAAGTGTAAAAAAGTTGTTTTCCCGATGAATACCGCATTTGCTCTGTGAAGAGCAAAAAGCGGCTCGCGTTACTTGGTGCGTCAAAACTCTCGAAAGATTCCACGCAGGATCCTCAAATACAACATCGTATCAGGTGACGAATCCTGGATATACGCGTACGAACCCGAAACAAAAAACCAGTCACGAGTTTGGGTGTTCGAAAATGAGTTAAAGCCAACAAAAATTGTTCGTTCACGGAGTGTTGCAAAAAAAATGGTGGCCACGTTTGTCTCCAAAACCGGCCATGTTGCGACTATTCCTCTTGAGGGACAAAGAACGGTTAATGCAGAATGGTATGCTAACATTTGTTTGCCACAGGTCGTTTCTGAACTCCGTAAAGAGAACTGCAACCGCCGCATCATCCTCCATCACGACAATGCGAGTTCTCACACCGAGCTCAGAACAAAAGAGTTTTTAGAGCAAGAAATCATAGAATTATTAGACCATCCGCCCTACAGCCCCGACCTAAGCCCTAATGATTTCTATACTTTCCCTAAAATAAAGAATAAATTGCGTGGTCAGAGATTTTCATCACCTGAAGAAGCTGTGGACGCCTACAAAACGGCCATTTTGGAGACCCCAACTTCCGAATGGAATGGTTGCTTCAATGATTGGTTCCATCGTATGGAAAAATGTGTCAAATTTCGCGGAGAATACTTCGAAAAGCAATAAATACATTTTTAAATAGTAATGTTGTGTCACTTCCTTGATTCCCGAAATTTTCAGTGCCACCCTCGTATGAGAGATGGTCTTGTTGTTGGTGAAAAAAATGTAATAAATGAGCCTTTGGTTCCTCGGGAAAAAATAATTCTTCCGCCCTTGCACATAAAGTTAGGGCTAATTAAACAATTTGTTAAGGCCCTGGATACAAATGGTCTATGTTTTCAGTTTATTTCTTTTCATTTTTGACGGACCTCAGATACGTCAATTAATTAAAGACTCTTCTAACTTCGAGACTTCCATGACTGAAGTAGAACGTCTTGCGTGGAAATCTTTTATAGCGGTTGTACAAAAATTCCTTGGAAATTACAAGGCTGACAATTACTTAGAAATAGTTGAGGAAATGCTGCATAACTTCAGAAATTTTGGCTGTAATATGAGCAATAAAGTGCACTACTACCTCCATAGCCATAAAGACCACTTTCAACATAATTTAGGAGATCTTAGCGAAGAACAAGGAGAACGCTTCCATCAAGATATAAAAACAATGGAGAAAAGGTATCAAGGCAGATGGGACGCTCATATGATGGCTGATTATTGCTGGGGACTTATGCGTGATTGTCCAAGACAATTTCATTCGAGAAAATCACTTAAAAGGCAATTTCTTGATATATAATAATGTGAAAATACATCGATATTTCTGTAAAAATGCATTTTTTTTCTGTTTCATAAACTAGAGTTGATACAAGTAAACCAGTTGCATTTTTAATATTGTTTTATAAGACTTACTTAAAATCAGGTCTAAAATGTCAGGCACCAAAATGTGTGTAGGCCAGTGAAATATATGGGGTATTCTAAAAAATCGTATTGCCTCAAGAAACATAAGCCAAAACGTGACCGTTGTTCAAAGTTTGATCGATGAGTGCATAAGTAATATAGACCAAACCACCTGGCGAAATACATGCAAGGAGTAAGGACGTCGAAAAAATTGAAAAAGAATACATGAAATTTTTCAACTGTGATTTCCAATTTATTTAAATCGAGAAATAAAAGTTATGAACACAAAGAACCTTTAATGCTTCTTGCCAAATGTCGATGATAATGAATATGACAGTAATGATGACAGTTATGATGACAGTCATGATGACAGTCATGATGACAGTGACAGTGTAGAAATATTTGATGAAGATAGTGATTCCAATAAATTATAATTTATTACTAGCTTTTTATTTTTTGTCGCGTAGGATTACGTTTATTTTGTGTTAATTTGAAGTTTTTACCCGTAAATTATTTTTTATTACTAAATCAAATAAACAGAACTCCTTTAACGATTTTTTTTTCATTTTGACCACATCATCCTGCTTATAAATACGTATTTAAAATATAAAAATGAGCGAAATTCATAACTTAAATTAATGAATTTATTTTTGCTAACCGTACGCACGGTCACTCTCACGCCTACATTGACGCGTGTACAGATATGGTCACTCACACAACTAAGGGCGCCGCGCGCTCGTAGATTGCAAGATCTGTACCAGACTAAGAAAAAATATATTGTATACTTTTTTAAGCTAAACACAATTTAAAATAATACATTTGTATGGTATTTTATATTTTTCTTACATTTGATTTTTTCTCAAAAACACTTTTATTATATTTAAATTATTTCTTAGTCTTAGTCTAATAGGAAGTTATAATTTAATAAATATAATCAGCGAAACCATATTACTGTCGCAAGATTGTGTAAAAAATTAGAAATATTGTTTTCTTTTAAATTACTTGCTGTTATATTATTTTCACTTTTACGTATATTTTTGATAATTTTTAGATTCGGACGCCCGAGTACGGGTTCGGACCGGTCGGATCGGTGACCCCGATTCGGCAGCACGTCTTCCACAGACCATCCGTGGCGAGGTGTGCCCTCATAATGGGCCTGGCTGTGGAGGGCAGTAGCAAATCCCCGAAAAATCGCCGAAAACACAGTAAAGTTTTTTTTTCTATAGTGCAAAAAAAATTAACTCATACTCCGCTCTAAACTCATCGACTTACGTGTTGTTTTTCTTATATGAGCTTTCATCGTCAACAAAACCCCTGGAGGGTCTTTTAGAGTCACAGGAGACTCTGTTCCTCTAAAAAAGATCCCCGGAGGTACTCTCCGCCTATTGAATGACGGACCACCTTCTCTGAGGCAAGTTTTTTAATCGTATTTTATATAATAAATATTTAATCTTCATTTACAGTTGGACTGTAGGCGAGACGTTGTACGCAGAATAATATAACAATAATAACTTTTTATGTACTTTATGGGTGTGTGCAAATGTGTTTGTGTGGGCCCATAAAATGAAACCAGCCCTTCTTACTAAAAGCAACTCAAGCAAGTAAAGAAAAATTTCAGAAGTCTTTTTCCGCGATACGCGAGTCTCTTTTTTATTTACAGCGCTGACGTTTTATAGCGCGTTGAAGCGATGGGCATGTCCGACGAAGAGGCGGAGGAATTGGCGATGTCAGCACCGTGAATCTCGGGAATATCTTTCTCCGAAGCCACTTTCGCCTACTACTTCTGCAGAGGACCTTGGGAACGCTTCGGTCATTGTTAGTATACCTAACAATGCTCAAAGAGATTTTAGGGTTGCCACTGTAGACGCAGATGTTCGTCCATCCACGTCGGGGTTGATGGCCGACACACTATATCAAGTGGGTAGGTGCGAGGACCATGGCAGTGATTTTGACAGTGAGTTTGACGACGAGTTCGACAACCTCAACGCCAATAACACAGCTTTGGAAGGCAGAAGACGAGATATTCCTGACGACGAGTTAGAAGAACCTGTTCCAGAGGCCATTCACGCTGTGGAGTGAGCAATGGACGATGAAGCTGATCCCTTGCTTGGCATTTCGACAACTTTCGATTGGTCAGAAGGCTTTGAGTCGTTCAGGGGCGTTCCTGAAGTTGCTTCAGGGCCATCCACTGGTCCGATGAAAGACTATGATGAACCTTATTATGCCTTTACTGATATCTGGAGTAAAGACATCGTGAAGCTCATCTCCATTGAAACTAACCGATATGCTAATCAAACTTCATCAATTCTATGAAGGTCAGTTTCAGATTATTAAGTTTTTAAACGCAGATAAAATATTACCGTATTTGCGTAGTGTGTGATTCGCTTTAATCTCAAGAAAGGCGTAGTGCCTCATAGGATTGCTTGTCAAAAACAGTCAGCTGAAAACCTGAGTGCTCTGTTGTAACAAAACTTAAAATTGCAAAACTGATAACTTCCTCAAGTGAATGTATTGCGTCTACTTTGCAGGGGCGTGCGCTCCTTGTAGGCAGAAATGCAGTGCTTTACTTGTCATTCACAGATATTTTAATAAAACGTTCGTACGTTTTAGATGACTTTAATTAATAGTAAATAAATTAATTTAAAAAATATAATAACTTATACAATAACTTAAAAACGCCTAATATTTTATAAATAGCAACTCATCTCATGCTCATGTAAATTGCACTGCATTATCTTTTTATTTCCATGCGCCAAGGGTTGCTTGGAAGAAATCGCTTTTTAGCGATAAAGCCGCCTTTGTGTTCATGCTAAAATTGTCAACTGTAATTTTAATCTTACCTGTACATTTGTGAACACAATAAAGCATATTCATTCATTCATTCATTCATGCCGTTGCGTTCTGCAGGACATATCATCGCATGTATGTGTAATTTTCATACTTCGCAAACGCACACACCCATGAATATCGACATGATTATATAGCGTAAACTCCCGCGGCAGGCGATGGCTCTCGGCTATCCGATCGCTTCCGAAAACCGCCGAACTGGCTTATCGGAAATTATTCGTTGCCTATAATCCGAGTAAAAATAATAGACGGAAATCTAATAAATCACGTATGCACATTATGCATTTTTGTTTAGTAAGGTTTTATTTGTTTAAATAGAAGAAACGTTTTGTGTTTCGCGAGGGCCATATTGCATATTTCATGTGATAAGCATTGTTTACAATTTAATCGCTCCAGTTTATTTATAGTTTTCTTAAAAGATTTTTCATCTTAACATTTGAAAGTGTGAACATTTAACAGTTTATTACTGTGTTTCTATAATAATTGTAGTGATTTGCTTTTACTAGTGCGTTTGTTGATTTTTTTTAAATGTTATTTGATTGTGAGGTTTGTGTTGAAAATGTGTTTATTAAAAATTAAAAATAACAAGTTCTCACAATTGTCATTCAGTGAAAAGATTCAAATTCTGTCTAAAGGTAGGTGTATACCCGAGTTACAACAATTAAACCAGCAAAAAAATGATGTAACTCGAAAATTTCATGTTAAAAGTTATGAAATGTATAACTGGCTGTGTGGTTGTGTCCACACTATTAAATTATATTGTTTTCCTTGCATATTATTTAGTAATTCTAGTACAGTGTGGACTGATTAGGGATATTCAGATTTAAGTAATTTCTATTCCGCGGCCAAGAAGCATGACCATACAGAAAAACATCTGGAGGCCTGCTTAAAATTAAACACTTTTGGTAAATCTCGTATTGAAATGAGTATCAACAGCCAGTTACGATTAGATATTGAGAGGCATAATGCTAAAGTTGATCGCAATAGAAACATTTTTCAAAGGCTGATCGATGTAGTTTGCTTTCTGGGAAAACAAGAATTAGCTTTTCGCGGTCACGATGAGTCAGTATCGTCGTTGAATAGAGGTAATTATTTAGAAATAGTAGATTTATTAGCCAATTATGATGGAGTTTTAGAAACCCATGTACAGAGTGCAAGTACCTCATTCACGGGCATGTCGAACCGTACTGTTATATCCTATCCTTGTTAGCCTTTTCCCTTACCTAAGCCCTATCCATAATCTTTCCATCCTCATCAGCAATCCTATACCCTTTATATAAACATCCTCCCAAGTTCCCAAGCAGTCTTCATCCATCCTAATTCATTGACGGTCGTGTGCCGAACTTACTAATTCTGTGTTTCTATTTCTATATATTTTCTAGTTTGTAAAATAAATCTTTTTTTTAAAAAGGGATTTAGGAAGTCCCCCATAACATTAATGGTGGCAGCTAAAGGGGATTTTTAAAAGTCCCAGGTACGCCTCGCGAACTGAACTGTTAATAAAACTGAACTATATTCAGTGCTCAGTGTTCAAACTCAAAGTAAAAACCAGTGAAACAAATCAGTGTTCCAAGTTGTAACCCAAAAAATCACCAAAATCTGAGCTAAATCCTAAATATATACTTAATCGGTGCTAAATCCAAATCAAGTTCTAAACCAGTACTAAATCCTAAATTCTGTGCTAAATCCTAAATCTGTGCTAAAGCCTAAATCTGTGCAACAAGTCTGTGGTTCCTGAAATTTCGAGCAATCATAGATTGACGATTACGTCAATCTCGCCGAGTCCAACGCTCCGAGTTCCGAGAACGCCCAGCAGTCGACGGGACGCACGGGATGTTTATACGAGCCGTTCTTATCGCCGCATTCCTGTCGCAGTAAGTGACTCTAGTACATTGATATAAAATAATCTTACATAGATTCACCACGATATATTTACATCGATGTTAAATTTCTAGACTAAGCATTAGTTTTAGTTTTGTTTATAATTAGCGTAGTAAGTATTTTACTTAAACATAATGTCTGAAAGTCGAGCACCGAGTCCAAAACCCGAGATTGCCTTGGAGGAGGATGAGGCACAAATGGACTGTCTTTGTCCACCGCCGCCTGCTCCGTCTGGTCCGGTTACTAGGTCAGGCAAGAGAGGGGCAAACAAAACCCCCTGCTGCACAGCAGCAAACTCACGTGCTGCTGTTTCTGATGATCACGATGCAATTCCTACTGGAGTCCTTTTTAAATTTATAAAACCCTTCGATGGGTCCCGAGAAAAACTTCAATCATTTATAACAAACTGCGATAATGCAATTAATCTCGGAAATGACAACCAAAAAAATATCGTATTTAAATTTATTCAGTCCCAATTAGAGAGCAAAGCTGAAAGTGCAGTATCCATTAAAGAATTTTCTAACTGGTCTCAACTAAAAGAATTTTTACAAACCCAATTCGGAGAAAAAAAGCATTATACACATTTACTTGCAGAATTACAAAATTGCAAACAATTACCTAATGAACCAATTCATCAATATTCATTAAGAATCGAAACCTCGCTATCAAAATTACTAACTGAAATTTCAATTGCTAGCAAATCAAAGAAAGAACTCCCAGGTAGAGTAGCCTCCATGGAGGATCTAGCCTTACACACGTTTTTATTAGGACTCAAACCAAATATTTCAAACATGGTTAGGTGTAGGGACCCTCAAAATCTGAACGAAGCCATTAACTTAGCGTTAAGCGAAGAGAAGATTCAAAATATGCTTCAAAAGAAAATTCCAACACCAATAAATCCAACAATCCAACGTATTCGTCCGCCTATGCCACAGACTGTCTTCTGCAGATATTGCAAAAACCCAGGTCATAGCATCGAAAATTGCAGAAATCGAGAATATAATAACAATAGGTACAGAACAAACCAAGAACAACAAAACAACAATAACAATCCCAGAATTAGACCTATTCAATTCAATACACATTACGTGAACGATGACACACAAAACCCGTTCACCGTCCAAATGCCAGAAGAACCTGGTTACGATACAGTAGACAACCAAAAAAACTAAACACTGTCTCGTGGCGGTGTCACATGGGACACAACAGTACACCTGACACCAAAAAACGAAATCATAATATTAATAAAAATAAATTAATAAATTCTAAATCTTCTAAATCCAACACTACAGTCCGTGAATCCACTGAATCTCCCAAATCAAATACTACAGTCGCTGAATCCACTGAATCTCCTAAACCCAACATCACAGTCGCTGAATCCACTGAATCTCCCAAATCCAACATTAAAGTCGCTGAATCCACTGAATCTCCTAAATCCAACGTTGCAGTTGCTGAATCCACTGAATCCTCTGAATCTAATACTACAATCGATGATTCTACTAAAATTTCGAAATCAACCAATAAATCCAAAATCCTCAGTACCAAACCTGATAATATACAAAAAAATACTAAATTCAAAGAATCAAATGTTTTCGAAATAACAAATGACCCAACAAAAACTCTCTTACCTCATGTTCTAATAGAGTCTTCCATATCTGACCTTCCGTTGAGCTTACTCGTAGATTCAGGATCCTCAGTTAGCTTAATTAAACGCTCCTATTTATCCCGGAGTCCTAAACTAGAAAAAGACACTATCAATATAAAAGGTATTGATCCAACAGTTGAGTCAATACAAACCGAAGGTCATTTTAAATTAAAAATTAAATTACCAAAATCTCATATATTGCATACATTCCACGTTATTAAAGAAATTAACTTACCATACGATGGAATAATAGGATCTGACATGTTAAATACGAATAACTGCAAAATAGATTACAATGAAAACCGTTTATATATTAATAACACGTTCTTACAGTTACATTTTTTTGAACCAGCTTACATTATACCACCCAGGACTGAAATGGTCATCGAATGTTCTATAAAAAATCCTGAATTAAAAGAAGGACTCGTATTAGACCAACACCTAAATAAAAAGTTATACGTTTCCAATTGCATAGCCAAAGTAAAAGAAAATAAAAGAATTAATTTAACAGTTCTTAACATGTCAGAAAAACCAGTAAATCTTAACCCTAATCTTTTACTTACCTTGCATCCTATGGATAGCACATCTTACCAAACTAACTTTTGCCAACAACCCTGCTTAAATAGAACCAAAGAAGTCCTAGAATTACTCCGTGTTTCACATCTAAATCAAGAAGAATGCAATGCCCTATACGATACATGTTCCAAATACTCCGACATCTTCTATTTACCAAATGACACTCTTACCACAACCGACGCTATTCAACATGAAATACGTACCACTTCCGATCAACCTATAAACGTTAAGTCATATAGATTTCCTGAAGTACACAAACAAGAGGTAAAATCTCAAATTAAGAAAATGCTCGACCAAAAGATCATCCAACCGTCTGTATCTCCATGGTCCTCACCAATCTGGATAGTCCCGAAAAAGACCGACGCCTCAGGACAAAAAAAGTGGCGAATTGTGATCGACTATCGTCGGCTTAACGACATCACTATCGGTGAAACATACCCAATACCTAATATAGTAGAGATTCTTGACCAACTAGGCAACTCCAAATACTTCTCCACCCTGGACCTAGCGTCTGGGTTTCACCAAATCAATATGTCCCCAAAAGATGCATGCAAAACAGCGTTCAGTGTTCCCGAAGGACACTTCGAATTTACTAGAATGCCGTTCGGACTTAAAAACGCGCCAGCAACATTCCAACGTTTAATGAATAACGTTCTCACTGGCCTGCAAGGAGAACGCTGTTTCGTTTATGTCGATGACATCGTTATATACTCTCCTGATTTATCCACTCATATAAAAAACATGACCACTATTTTCGAAAGACTCCGTTCATTTAATCTCAAGTTACAACCAGACAAATGCGAATTCCTAAGAAAAGAGGTTGGCTATTTAGGACATATAATTTCAGAGAACGGATTGAAACCGGACTCAAATAAAGTCAAATGTGTACAAAAATTTCCAATCCCAAAATGTCAAAAAGACATCAAATCCTTTTTGGGACTAATATCTTATTATCGACGCTTCATTCCTGACTTTTCTAAAATCTCAAAACCTCTAACATCACTCCTAAAAAAAGATGTGCCGTTTGACTGGACAAACGAACATCAATTATCCTTTGAGACTCTAAAAAATAAACTTCTAACCGCTCCTGTACTCATATATCCAGATTATACGAAACCTTTTAACCTAACCTGCGATGCCTCTAATTATGCTATATCTTCCATCCTTTCTCAAGGTCCTGTTGGTAAGGACCATCCCATAGCTTACTCCTCTAGAACGTTAAGCAAAAGTGAAATCAACTATAGCACAACAGAAAAGGAACTGTTAGCTATAGTTTGGGGATGCAAAACATTTAGACCATACTTATTTGGCCGCAAATTCACTATTGTAACAGACCATCGACCATTAAAATGGCTGTTTAACCACACTGACCCAAGTAGCAAAATGCAAAGATGGCGACTTCAACTTCTAGAATACGAATACGATATTGTTTACCAAAAAGGAAAATTAAATTCCGCAGCAGACGCACTCTCCCGATATCCTGTTAACCCTGTCTTACCACAGAAAGACTCTCCTGCAAATCCCAGTACTAGAGAAATAGATCCAAATACCTTAGACCGAGATCTGATGGATTTACTTATATCCCCCACATCCTTTGATCCTGATGAGCTGATAACGCCAGCAGACCTTAACCTAGATGAGACTGAACTAATAGAACCAGAACCTGGCACGAGCCAACAAACTCTTGAACCTGACCTACAAACCCCTTCCCCACTAGACCTAAATCCATCGTTCCCCCGAGAACCTGAAACAACAAATAATCCAAGTGTTCCTTCACCCTCTCCCGTACTCCGCAATCCTGTAAATGAACCCGAAGTTTCAAATCCGCCTTCGCCGCTTCTTCCTTCTTCACCTGATTATCCACCCTTAAGTCCTCCGCAGCCGAACCAACCTGAAAAAGATAAAAACGATGAATCATATTCAAAATTCTTAAATTTAAATAATAAATCTAATGATACACGTATAATACAACATAATGAGGATCCCCTTAAGGGACCCCAGAAACTTATAATAATCCCAACGTCAATTGATATGGATGAATCCATCCCATACGTTCAGGAAATAATTAATAATTGTCCTGCGCCTGTCCGTGAAACGTTTGGAAAACAAGAGAGATCCCTTTTCGAGTACTTACCCCTCGAAAACAACAATAAAACTTATATCTTCCTTTTCACTAAAGTACACCACTTTGATTCCTCTACCTATCCAGATATCTTTAGATCTCTGAAAAACATAAGAAACCAAATAATGTTGAATTATCCATCTGTTAATGACGTAAGTATAACAGATTTTCGAAATCCATTTGATAGGCTTTCTTTCGTTAAAATATATAATATGCTTAGTCACATTTTTGATGGAACACATATCACAATTCATGTTTATCATAATAATATAATTTATCCTGTTCCATCAGAAATTCCGAAAATCTTAAAAGAAAACCACGATATTCCTATTGCCGGACACCTAGGAAGTAGTAGAATGCTTAGCCGCATTAAAGAAAAATATTTTTGGAAGAATATGCGTAGCGACATTGAAGCCTACGTAAAAAATTGTTCATCTTGTCAGACTAATAAAGCATTACGCAAAATCAATCGTGCACCTATGGTCATAACATCTACATCTACAGCTCCTTTTGAGAGACTAGCGATAGACGTAGTAGGACCTCTCCCTGAATGTGGAACCGCAAAGCTAAAATACATTCTAACAATGCAAGACGATCTTACCAAATTCAGTTTAGCTTATCCTATGCGCAGCATAACTGCCGAAGAAACTAGTGAGTGTCTCGTACATTGTATCTCGCTGTTTGGAATTCCAAAACGAATTCTTACAGACCAGGGTACAAACTTTACCGCAGAACTATTCAGTAAGACTTGCGAATTATTGAAAATTAAACACCTATTCTCATCTCCGTATCATCCACAAACTCAAGGCGCTTTAGAAAGATCACATTCCACTTTAAAAGAATATCTCAAATCTTACATTAATGAAAATCAGGACAATTGGTCACGATATGTATATACGGCTGTACTAGCATATAATACCGCCATTCACTCCACGACACATTACTCGCCTTATGAATTATTATTCGGACACAAACCATATATCCCAACATCTGTATATAATGACATCTCTTCTACAACTTACCCCGAATATGTAAAAATGCTTCAACATCGCTTAAAACACTCCCGTGAAAATGCCCTAGAACACATTAACAAATCAAAACAGGGTTCAAAAAACTACTATGATTCGCGAACTCGATCCGTAGAATATAAAGTTGGTGATTTCGTATACCTGAAAAATCACTTAAGATTAAGAAAAGCTCTTTCGCCTGTATGGAAAGGGCCATACAAAGTGGTTAAGATACACGGTAACCACACATTGTCTTTATTAATAAATAGACGCCACATAAGACACCATTACGATGAAGTCAAACTTGCTGAAGTCCAAGACTCAGTACCAGCTCAAACGAGCCCAAATTTTAGTAGTTAAGAAGATTAATATAAGTTTGTAGTTTAGTAAACATAGAAATATTAGCATAGTAACACTATTTTAAAATTTTATTACAGTGGGCCTTGGACAGCCAAGAATATGTTAAAGAAATCAAGTCAAGTCCTGGTATATACTTTGACCCAATCGGAAAACTTAAAATAAGAACCGGATACCTCGATGTGGCGACCCCTCGTGACATATCATTTATACAACTGCATATTAAAAACCTTAATTCTGTATTAGGCACGTTACGCTTCACATGCCATCGTTTGGAAAACCAAAATGAAATGAACCTAAAATGCTTGAGTATATTAGAACCCTTAACTATTAGATATAATGAGTTAGTTTCCGACTTTGCATCCATATCTCACTTGACCAGTAATAGAGCCAGGCGAGGGGCATGGCTTGGTGGTATTGGAATGATCTCCAAGACTATTTTCGGAACTTTGGACGAAGATGATGCCGTAAAATATGACAATGCAATCCAAACTATTCAAAATGATCAAAAACAATTGAGTTCCCTACTGAAAGAAAATATCTTAGTAACAACATCTACATTAACAGAATTTAACTTTACATTACATAAAATAAAATCGAATGAAGCAAACCTTATACTAACTATTGATAATTTTGCAGCTAAAGTAAGTAATTTATCTACAATAGTTAATGAACTTTACATAAGAACTGAAATAAATTCAATTTTGAGCAGTTTGGAAGCAGCCATGTTAACATTGTCATTTCAACTGGAAGATATAATGAATGCAATAATGTTTAGCAGTCAAAATATTATACATCCAGCTATTTTACCTCCATCTGTGTTGTACAAGGAATTGATTGATAACCATAGATACTTATCTGGAACTGTAAAACTCCCGATAGACCTAGAGTTAAGTAATATGTTTAAGTTTATCAATATATCTAGTGTTATAAGTTTTAGTTTAAATAATAGGATTACTTTTGTACTAAGAATACCACTAGTATCAACCAGTGTATTCGATATATACCATAACATACCACTGCCTGTTGCCCATAGTAGTGTCAATCATAGTGTATTTAGTTATATAATACCCAGTAATAAGTATATAGCTATAGATAATTCCAAATCAGAATATTGTGTACTAGAGTCACTCGGAAAATGTGCGACAATAGACCAAGGCTCCTACGTGTGTGACGTAACAACCGTGTTCTCTACTAGTGCAAACCCTAATTGTGAAAGTGAACTCATTACTAAAGTTTTGAATAGTGTACCGCAACAATGCAAAACGGATTTTATCAAAGGACATTTAGACATCTGGAAAGAAATAACTAACAATAAGTGGATTTTTGTACAAACAGAAATTAATAAACTCTATATCGAATGTATTAACCAAACCATTGTAAAATTAAACATAATTGGTACAGGATTCTTCTTTTTGCCTACAGGATGCACAGCCTATTGTAAAAGCACAAAAATTATTTCAAATTCCTATTCTGTGAAAGTAGATTCTGTAAATATACAACCAGATTTTAATATAATTAATGATACATGCTGTACGCTTGATAACCTTAAATTAAGTAAAAGTGATGAGCCCCCTATCCATTTCGAAAATATAGATTTAGACGCATTTACCCTAGAAGCAAAAACAAAATTAAAATCAATAGCACAAGAAACAGACAAAATAATTAATAAACACTCAATAATCAGATACGAGGCTCATTACTCTATAATCACTTTAATTCTAATCATTGCAGTCTTATGTTATGCTATCTTCAAAATTTATCTTTTAATAAAGGGGCACAACCGTCAAACTCAAACTCCGCCTTCCTTAACCCTTAACTTACCCAATCCTGGTTCCTCAGTGAATCCAGATACAAACCTCAATACAGCTTCTCCCAGGTGCAGAATCCATTCCCAATCTCCTGTCACAGACCCTGTCTCACCTAACCAAACTTCGGTTCTCCCCGAAGTTTAGTCCTGGCCGGGGGAGGTGTTATATCCTATCCTTGTTAGCCTTTTCCCTTACCTAAGCCCTATCCATAATCTTTCCATCCTCATCAGCAATCCTATACCCTTTATATAAACATCCTCCCAAGTTCCCAAGCAGTCTTCATCCATCCTAATTCATTGACGGTCGTGTGCCGAACTTACTAATTCTGTGTTTCTATTTCTATATATTTTCTAGTTTGTAAAATAAATCTTTTTTTTAAAAAGGGATTTAGGAAGTCCCCCATAACAGTACGCAGAATGATTTGATCTCGAGCGTTGCATCTGTGATGATCGATCGCGTTAAAGCCGAAATTAAACAGTCCGATTTTGTCGCCGTCATGGTAGATGAGACTCCTGATGTTAGCGGCCGTGAACAATTAGTATTAGTTTTGAGATATATTCGTGATTCTGAAGTAGTAGATCGATTTATCAAATATGTTCATGTTAGCGCGGATCGGACCGCTGGAACCTTGAGTTCTTTAATTTTGGAAATTTTGGAAGAGTTCGATTGTGTATCCAAATTAGTTGCACAAACTTACGACGGGGCAGCAGTTTTATCCTCACAAATTAATGGCGTGCAGGCTTTGGTGAGACGAAATGTCCACAAGCTAAGTACGTTTGGTGTTCAGCACATATATTAAATTTAGTTTTATCGAAATCGTTCGAACGAGTTGCTGAAACAAAACGCTTTTTTAGTATAATAAAATCAATCGCGGCTTTTTTTCATACCAGTACAAAGCGAATGGCCCATTACAACAACTTTGCCGATATGAAAAAGCTGCCTCGTGTCGCGGAAACAAGGTGGACATATCACTCGCAAACAGTTAATGTAATTAATAATGCGTCCACCCACCTCCTAGAATTGTTTGAAAATATGAACGAAAATACACAAGACTGGGATGGTGAAACACTGACACAAGTCAGTTCATTTTTATTTGTTATGAAAAAATTTGAATTTAATTTTCTTTTAAAATCTTTCGCAGATATTTTTGCAAAAACGGATATTCTGTGCGATATTTTGCAAAAAAAACTAGTGACATCGCGTATTGTGTAACAAAGATAAAAGAGAGTCATTTTTAGAACGTTTCAGAGACAAGTTCGAGATCTATTATGATGCTGCCGTTCGCATTACCGGACCACCTAAAAGAAAGCGCAACGTCGATGATGTAAAAATACATTATCGGCGAATTTTTGTTGAAATAATTGATAATGTAGTCAGTGAAGTAACAAATCGCTATAAAAACATTAAAGATTTAAAGTTTATTGAGCTACTTTCTTGTGAGGAATTTAAAAAATATAGTGAACGTTTCCCTGAAAATGAAATCAGAGAGTTCAGGCAAATTTTAATTTTGATAAATTGAAAAATTAATTGCGCTGTATTTATAGATCACCTCAATTTGCAAGTAGTTGTGTATTTAGTATTATTCAAAATTTGTATAAGGACAATTTAAATAAAGTTTTTTCTGAAGTGTTACGATTAGCGAAATTCATTGTGACTATCCCAGCAAGCATTTGCAATCGGCAGAGCGTTCATTTTCGTGTTTAAAACGTATCCACACATATTTGAGAAACCCACAAAATCATCGACTCACAGAGCTTTCCATGATTTCTATAGAAAGGGCATTAATGATAGAATTAAAACGCAATCCAACTTTCTATGACGATATCCTAAAATCATATTTAATAGGCGCATAGATTTAATCTATAAATGAATGAGTAGTTTGTTTTTTTACTAACCCGTAGTTTTATCATTAAGTTTATATATATTTTGCGAATCACATGAAAATCGGCCTTTTTAAAGGCCACATCGGATATCTTGCAAGGGACGTGTTCGGTAACTATCACTCACTTGGATAAGATATTTGAGGTGCCCGAAATCTTGCGTTTATTTACATCGGGATATAGTAATCTCAAGTAACCGGAACCTTGAATATGTGAAAATTGAAGCTGACTGACTGGTGAGTAGTTATAATATTTTAAAATATGCTTATTATTTTACTTATTAGAATTTCTTCCGCCGTGACGATCGATTGCTGTTTTGTCTGCGTTGCCGTAGAATATGTACATGAATAGTAGTACATCTAAGACTTGCTCTGTTGGCATGGTTTCGACTTAGAGATCCGTCGCTTGGCTTTAGCTATGCTAAAAATCTATAAACGAGAAAGTTTTTGTGACCGAGTACTTCGCCGCATACCCAGTGTCATAATCCTGTGCACGCCACTGCTACTTTGCATGACGTTGAAGAAATATATATTGTGGATTCCAATCCTCGAGTTGAAGATATTGTAAATTACCCCTTAAAAGATGAAAGATATGAAAATCACGACAAGAAATGAAAATCTTAGTAGTACCACCACGGAAAATATTTTAAAACCGAAACAAAAAAAATCAAGTTTAATTTAAGGTTTTAAAGTTTTTTAAGGTTTTAAGTTCAATTTAAGGAACAAAGTTTGTCATAAAAGTACTGAGACTATATATCCCTCAGAAATAAAATTAATAAGACCATCCGGAGCTATGGATATTAAGTATGTTATAATAGTTTTTATTTTAATAGTACATAAAAAATTAACTGGTTTTGTAGGTACATATTTTTTTTTATTCGAAATGTTATATGGTCTCCGCTCCGATTTTAAGTGTATTTGATCCCATTGCTAATTGACATTTCTAAATCGCAACTACATTTTGACGATATCGACTTAGGATGATGGGTCGCTTAAATCTTTGGGTATCAGATATAACATTAACACAGACTCTTTCATGCTTTCGTCACCCAACATTAACACAGCCATGCCTACAACTAAGCGCGAAATTCTAAGCTTTATTTAATTATTCTAAGCTAAGGTTCATTTATACTCAGACTCACAAATAGTACTAGCATGGATTAATACTGATATAACTGCGCTTAACGTATATGTAGCAAATCGAGTAAAGGTAATCACCCAAATTACTAGGCAGTACCGCTGGTCTTATATACGTTCAATGGATAACCCCGCTGACTGCCTGAGCAGAGTCATTTTAAAAAGGGTTGTTAAATAGCAGGCCTTTAATGCCACTTTCTAGTGAGATTAGTGATTGTTGTTGTCTCACTCCTGGTCATTTTCTTATAGAAACAGCATTAAACGAATACCCAGAAATTGTTGTTAATAGATTGAAGTTCTGGAAGCAATGTAGTAGTAGTTAACTCTTTTTGGAAAGTATGGAGTAAACAATATCTTAACATTCTACAAACACGCTCCAAATGGACAGACGTCCAACCTAATGTTGGAATAGGTTCACTTATATTGCTCAAAGAAGACAACACAGCCCCTATGCAGTGGCCACTAGCTACAGTAGTTCAAAATTTTCCCGGTAATGACAACAGAGTTAGGGTCGTAGAGGTAAGAACAGCTAATGGCAATACTCATAAGCGGTCAATTGTTATAATTTGTCTACTTCCAATGGAATAAATAACCAATAAATATAACTTGTGTCTTAGTTATAAGATGGTCCAATTAATTAACATTCTAAACATTATGTAAACAGTACCTAATGTTAAAAAAGCAAAATTAGCTTAAGCTTACTGTTTATGTAAAACCTAAGGGCCTAAGAAAACGATGACTGCCAGTTTTCACTGGCAGAATTAAAAAGTATTGTAACAATTAACCATATTCCTGACGATAAAACAGTAAAAATGAGGCTAATGAACCATTATGAGGATTATATTGTATTCAGTAAATTTGGATCTAATACAATAATATGTTTTAAAAAACAACAATACGAAATATTGTCCGATAACTGGTACAGTCAGAGGTCAAAAGATGATGAAGAAGAAGAATACCGTATTTTGAAGGCTGCTGGTGAAATTTTACGACTACACATCCGGACGTAGGTATATGATAATAAAATTTATCCGGCTAGTGATAAAATGTTTGACAACGTTCATGAGACAATACCGATTTCGGTAATAATATAGATTTCTCTATATTTTTTTATCAGAAATAATACTGAATGACAAAAGAGGTAAACCGGAGTTTATGAATCATTATGAAACGAAATGCACCTCAATAGCTTATGCGATCATATCTGCAGTAAGGCCTCGTTCATTCATATCACCACTGCATGTGGCTTTAGCTGTTATTCTTCATAGAAAATTTGGCTTCAAAAAAATAATTGAAATATGTTTAGGCTTTTGCACTTTAGGCTTTTGCGGATCATTAAAAGTAGCAATAATCTATGAAGCTTCTGCAACCTTCACAAATCCTGTGAAAATAAAAACAGGTACTTTTGTACAATTTGTGCACAATAACGCAGATTCTAACGTCAACACACTGGATGGCAAAAATACTTTGCATAATTTGGGTTTGATTGAAATGGTAACTCCGAGCTGTGGAATACAACCCAGAGAACCAATTAAACGCTTAGATAAGATTCCAACAGGGACAACAATTTCTGAACAAGGTCATGTACCCCTTCAAATATATCCTGCTTCTGCTGGTGAAGGATTGAAAAAACTTCAAATCAAAATTTCGGAGCAAGAACCAAATTTAACCCCCAGTTTTTTGAAAATTAAACATTCTCTGGATGTATTTAAAATTCAAAACCAATAATGACTTTTCGGGATGGAACGGATTTATGAATCTGTTAACAAGTACATATGGTTTTGATATTTCGTCAATAATATTCTTACCATTTATTAACGCATCTCCAAGTGATTATAATACTTTATATACGGCGATGAAAACATCAATAGAAAACGCAAAGTCGTTAAATATGAAGACATGTATCGTAACATTTGATCAACCTCTGTGTATTTGAAGTTAAATAAAAATATGTACATTGTTTAAATAAGTTAAAATAGTCTGTGAGGGGGGGGCCTGGGGCACCAATATACAGGCCTAGGCTTAGTTTGGGCTTCAAGTCTCCCGCAAATTACTACATTGTAATTTTGGGAAAAACAAATAAATATTATTATTATTATTATTATCATATATTTGTCTCGGCTTAACCGGTAGAATGAAGCAGGTACGGGCGATTGCCAAGTATCCTGTTCATGTAACGTGAAAGAAGTTTAATTGGTGTGAGTTGTAGGGAAGGATGAAGATGAATTAAGGAAGCGGCGGACTATAGCGCAGGTATCTATAACGATTGACTTTTGTAACTGTATATATGTGTTTTTGTGAAGATTAAGGGATTTAAGTGCAACGGCAAGCGTTTTTGGAATAACTCCCGTTGAGGAGATGACTATCGGGATTATTTTTACCGTGTTTTGATGCCACATTTGTTTGATCTCATCTGCAAGTGGTATGTATTTTTGGATTTTTTCTGTGTGTTTCTGTTTCAGGTTGTTGGTGTTTGGAACGGCGATGTCTATAAGGTAAGTGGTTTTTTCAGATTTAATTGTGAGGGTTATGTCTGGTCTATTGCTTAGGATGGTTATTAAATCGCGCGATATAACTTCAGCGATATGTTTATCAGATGAAATGTTTACTGTAGTCCGATTGGGTTCTTTTCATACGCTGATGTCATATATGGGATCTATTGGTTATATAATGGTTGGAAGTGGAATTTAAGAAGCCCCCTCTACGGTTATGCTGAAAATACAATCGATCATATCATGTCTGGACATGCATTTGCTAGAGCGGTACGTGCACATATACTTTTGCAACTAGCTTTATCAAGATTAATTTTCGAAGATCTATGGAAAAATAATTCGGAATTTCAAACTTTAATTGCTGATGAGACAAATGCTAATATTTTTGAAATGTTTAACTACACTGAAATAACGGAAAATATTGGATTTCAAAGTTTAAATGAAATTTTCGAATAAAAATTACATGATTTAGAGAGTAAAAATTCCAGATTATGGATCAGCTATTTTCGAATGGTATCAGTGATGAAAGATTTTATTGCAGCTGAGCGTATAGGTGATTGTAATCTGCATTTACACACTATTGAGAGGATGATTCCATACTTTCATGCATCAGGACATTTTCCGTATGCAAAGTCCGCGCAACTGTACTTGCAAGACATGCAGGAATTATCTATCCAAATGGACCCAGAAGAGTTTCAAAAATTCACAGAAGGTTATTTCACTGCCAGACGTTCCGATGTTTTTTTCTGGAATTTCCACGGATCAAACCATTGAACAAACTCTAATGAAATCTATGAGTGTTGAAGGAGGACCTTTTAAACGTGGTGTAACGGAAAGTATCGTCTATAAATGGATAAAAGGTGTTATTTTTTCAAAAGATATAATAGAAGGTATAGAAGAATTTTGTAATATATCTTTTAAAAAAGTTATCAACACGCTGATTCAACCGATGCACGAATCAAAAGGGACGACATTGACGTGAAAAAATTGGAAGAATATTTTATTCAACATTCTCCATTCCCTGATGTTGATGTCATTATGTCTATCGCGACTCGAATAACTGGGCAAGAAAACGTGAATTCCTACGCAGCTTTTGAGCATAGTCTAAAAATAATGAAAAAAAATAATTGAAAAAATTTTGAAGAGGTCAAGTTATCAAGAAAAGATAAAAATATCATTGCTTTGTTGGCTTCCACTAGTACAATTAAAGTGGATAATGATATTATTTCAATTGATGCACTCTTGTTTTTTCAGCGTAAATGCGTATTGAAAAAATCGGATGAAGAACTAAAAAACTACATGACTTATGAATTAGCTCCTTATCCCCTTGCTCTCTTTGAAGATGGTGAAACACGAAAAACAACAAATCTACATTTTATGACCTATTCCCAGAAGTGTCAGTGGATGTGAACGATGTACAAATATTTTCCTACGTAATTGATAGAGACATGTTACTACACCGTTGCAAGTGGCAACTAGGTGAAAATTTCGGTACTATATGTCAACATTATGTCAGATATCTACATAACAATTATGGACACAACATTTATGTCGTATTTGATGGTTATAAAAAGAGCTGCACAAAATCGATGGAACGAACGCGTCGCTGTAAAAAAAATGCAGTAATGACATAATATTTGATAAAACCATGCCTCTCAAAATAGCGCAGGACAAAATTTTTAGCGAATGCCAAAAATAAGAGTAGGCTCATAGATATGCTACGAGAAACATATACAGAAAATAATATATTTTCTTGCCAAGCAGAAGCTGATGCCGAGGGACTAATAATTGAAAGCGCTCTTAATCTGCAATCCGAAAACATTGCTGTAGTGTCTCAGGATGTAGATGTTTTAGTTTTATTGACTGCGCTCTCACCAACAGACCGAGAAATTTATTTTCTAAGTAAGCGTACTCTAAGAGCTTAGAGAAAGGATTACCAAAGTGTAAACAGCATATTCTGTTCTTACATGCATTCACTGGCTGTGACACGACGTCAGCTTTTTTCCAACGTGGCAAAAACGTTTGCAAAAAAAAACAAATTGACTTGCAAGTCAATTTGTTGCTGTTTCAATGCTGCTACAGTTTTTAAAAATGAATGCAAAAATATTATTGAAATTTTTAAGGTTAGTGTTACATGCACTCTGCTTTATTCGTTGCTCCCCAAAAAATATAAAATCTTAATATATTAAGATATCTCTTTTTTGAGAGCAACTGCTAGAAATACCTGCGTTAAACTGCCCTCTTTAGCACCTACTGCAGATGCCGCTTTGAACACTTCAAAAGAATATATCTGTAAATTCAAAGTCGACAAAGAATTTATCTATAATAAATAAAATAATAATAATAAACACAAAAATTAAGCAATATAATTTAATGTGTCTAAAGACTCTTATGAATAGAAAAAAATGAACTTATGTGACACATTTCTTCGATTTCCCTAAAATCATTAATTTTGAGTTCGGTCAGTTTATTTCTCAGCGTGCGATATGTATAGTATAAAAGTATTAAATATACTTCCCGTTTTCTTGTGCCAGATTGACGTGGTGTGAAGCGTCCATAGATATAAAAAAACTGTTGTCGTTTTAAGCAATATTTAGCTGTATCCGGTGTTGTTATAGGCGGCATGTTTTTTACTTATTAGTTTACATAGGAATTCAGCCGAGACATTGCTATTCAGTTGTAATATCTGATCGGTTGTTATAAGCGATGACGTTATATTCGATTTTGACTGTACTTTAAAGAAAAAATAGTTTTGTTTTTTTATTTATTTCTAAACTCTTTCCGTGAATATAAAAAATTCCCCTCGTAATTAACAATTGGATTGCATACCTGAGTAGTGAAAACATGGTGTGGGTCAAGGAATAGTAAACAAGGTAATATTGACAACGGCATAGGACCATGCAAAAAATCGTCCCCATCCACCAACAGATTTCAAACCTATCTCAGTTACTAGCTCTTGCCACGCTGATTATTATTTAGTATGGTGATATTCACCTCAGGAATTTGACAGTAATTAGAATGTAATTTTTTATTGTTTTATATTAGCGACCCACTCTGGAGCGAAGCTGGCTTCGTACGGGTACGATGTAGTATACATATAAAGCTTTCTCTTGAATGACTCTATCCATTGCTGAAAACCGCATTAAAATCCGTTGCTTAGTTTAAAAGATTTAAGCGAACAGGGAACAGGGGGTGTTTCATGAGGTCTTAAGGCAGTATTACTTTAACATTACTTTTAGATTTCGCGCAAATTAAAAATATCTTTTTGTCTATATAAATAGAGATCATGTTTGCTTATATGAAATTCAAAAGTAATGTTAAAGTAATACTGCTACAAGACCTCATAATACACCCCCTGAGCGACTTCTCTATTGGGGGGGTGGGGACACTGCCCATACAGTTTTTTGCATGGTCCATTTCAAAGTAATTCAATACTTTCTTCTAATCTATGCATTTCATAACACCTTATCTTACTCAATAAGTACAATCATTTGCAAAAAAAAGTCATTAAAAAAAGTAATTCAACGGAGTTTTAATAATTATTAACAATAGTTTTTGGAATTAAAATATGTTTCCACCGCCCGCGGAAACAGCTTTAAGTTTTGTTGATATCTGGAACAAAATTTCAAGAATGTATTCACGTATGATTGTTTCTCTATTGAAAGTTCGTACAGTAGAGAAAATTAAATGTTAGCAGGACAGCATAGTTCTGAAATTGGTCATGTTACTATCGTCATAATTATACAAAGTATGCGGATGATGAAACTGCTAAACATTGATTATATATCCATGACGGTACAAACTAAAGAAAATGCCCACGAAGCATGAAAAAATCTTAAAATAAACAAATACAAAATGTTTCTCTTTGTATAAAATTCAATAAAATATTACTAATTCATAATTTTTCAAAGTGTAATCGAGTTAAAGAAAAAAAATCTCAAAGATGGCGAGAGCTCTATTTTCAATAAGATAACAAGGTTAGGTCCGCAACAAGTACCTGGAAGAAACCGCATTAAGCGGTGAGCATTAGACGACTGGACTGAAAATATATCTCGGCTTCAGTCCTGCAGTCTACACCAAACGTCTACAGGCTAAAACGACCGATGCAAATTGCAAATAACGGATTTACAATTAAATTGATAAAATACTTACAACACTAGGATTCTCCCTTAGCGACTCCGACTAGCGCGGGTCTGACGCACCGCTCGTGCAGCTTGTAGCCGACTTTGCTCACCGCCACCACGGTGCCAGGCTTAGCTCCCTCCACTTCCTACACATCGAATAAAAATCTAAAGTTCGTATCCACTAGAGTCTAGGCAACATTTGGCGGGCAACATGTTGCTACTTGCTCTACATGTTGAAAATAGACTATTTTGAACGATTATATACGGAACTTTTCATCTAACATTACTGTGTGACAGCTAACGTCGCGCATTGTTTTGTTACGTTACTAAATATATTAGGCGACACGTGTCGCGCGTCAAATGATGCCTATTGGGATTTGATTTTTATGACATGAACCAGGAAACGCGCAGATGGGTCGCTTGATGATAAGCGATTACCGCCGCCATGTCCATGACACTCGCAACACCCGAAGAGTTACACTTGTAACTCCTCTGGTGTTGCGACTTGCGTTCCCAGTCCTTAAAATACCCTACCCCATGGGCCCCCGGTAACCTCACTCACTCGGCGAAACACAACGCAAGCGTTATTTCACGCAAGTTTTCTGTGAGGCCGTGGTATTTACCCGGTCGAGCCAGCCCAATCATGCCGAAGCGTGGCTCTCCCACAATGAAGTGGATAAGCGGCTTAAATCATTACTAGAGATCGCCCTGTTGTCGAAATTCGACCATAATTCATATTTAAATTTTTTAGTTTCAATTGTGAGGATTCTTGTGTCGTATTAGATAAAAATGTGTAAATTTTGTCTATGATATTTACAGTGCCAGATTTACACATTTGCCGCCCATAGGCTATGCAGTTTTTGCCTCTCCACCCCAAAATCAACAGTATTTATTTACAATTATCCTGGTTGAAATTTGTACCAAATAGCCAATTGAAATTGTGTATTTTTTAAATAAAAATATGCTAATACTGTTTCTTAATCTGATAAAAAAATCAATTCATGTGTGTATAGGTCAACTTTTCTCACTAAGAGAATCAAATTACTCCTTTAGCAGCTTTTTGGAATGAAAAAGTGAATAGAACAAAAACGGCTTTATTATGAAAATTTTACAATACTACGATAAGATGTTTTTTTGTTTTTAATAAGGTGTATTGCCTCCTCTTGCCCTAATAACTGATTCAAGTCGGTTTCGCATCGACCTGATCAGTGTTTTTAAAAGATCTTGCGGAGTATTGTCTCATTCTTGTGACAATGCATCTCTGAGCTGCGCAACCGTTGTTGGGACCGGATTTCTTGTAAATACAGCTCTTTTTAGGTTATCCTACACGTGTTCTATCGGATTGAGGTCCGGGCTACGTGCTGGCCAATCCATGGAACGAATCTCAACCTAAGTAAAGTGTTGCTCAACTTGTCAAACTACGTGCGGACGAGCATTATCCTGCATCGGAATGACGTTTTCGCCTATAAATCCGCTAAAAGGGTCCACATGAGGGTCCAATATCTCCGTTATACAGCGAAGTGATGTTAAACCACGGTTACCACGGCCATGTGTCTGCGTCAATAAACACAAGTTCAGTTCAGTTCGAGCATCCATTGATATACCGCCCCAAACCATACAAGTCCTGCCTCCAAATGGGGAACCCTCTCCTCAATGCAATTTTGAGCACATCGCTCTCCACGTCTACGGTAGACTAGTCTGTGACCATCAGCACAAACAAGTCCTACACTCATCAGTGAAAAATACTGAAGTCCATTGCTCTTCAGTCCAATTTAAGTGTTCACGAGCAAATCTTAGTCGAGCTTGCCTGTGAGCTGCAGACAATTTTGGTCCATTTTCGGGTCTGAAAGGTGTGTGAAACGCACTTTTAGCCTTCTTCTTATGGTTCGTGCACTAACTGCTACGTCACATACCTAGTGGAGCTCATTTTTAATGCTTATAGACGTTAAAAACTGATTTCGCAAAGAAGTTGTCACAATAAACCTGTCGTCACGAGACGTTGTAACCCGAGTTCTGCCGGTTCCACGTCTTCTTTTGAATGAACCTGTCTCCATAAACCTTCTGTAAACTCGGGAAACCGTAGACTGGTTTACATTTAAATCTGCAGCAATTATTCGTTGGTCTAGGCTTGGCAATTGGGGTTGGCCTTGCTGCACTAGAGCAACAATTTGTGCAGCTTTTTCGGACGATACGTCTATATTCGTGAGAGAAAACGTATTTAAAATGAAAACAGATTAGCAATTAAAAAATTAGTAACGATAATTCAACATGTAACAAAACAAAAAATAAAATTGACAATTACAACATTAACGTAACAACGAGTTAATCTTTAGTAAATTGACAAGATTTCTTCTATAGAATATTTTCATTCTTTTGTGACAATACCATATTTAAATTTGATTTTATTTTTGTGTTTATAAGCCAGTCTTTATTTTCCAATACCAATAAATGTAAAAAGTGTTTCGTAATAAAATTTGATTGAATGTGTTCTTGCACTATGATGCAGTTTATGTGTCCGCCAGTATATTATGTTTTGTACGTTGAAAGCGAGCAAGTGGAGCGAGCGAGCAAAAATGTCTCTAATTTCGCAGGATAAAATTGGATAAATCATTTTTTTTTTCAATTGTACTGGTTTAATTTGTAACAAATACCTATCTGAAAGGGTTTATTCTTTGGTATAATCAACAGCGCAAAATAGACCATCCAGACTACTATGTGGCGGAACGTGATGTGGCGGAACAATAAGCGCCACAATCCTGAATCGCGCTATCGAAGTTTTCAAAGTTCGGCACTATATTCCCACATTATGTTATTTCTAGCATTTAGTATTTTAGGCGAGCGAGCAAAAATGTCTCTAATTTTGCAGGTTTCCATTGGATAAATCCCTATGGAATAAAACAAATGACAAACAGTAACACACTTCAAAATCTGCAGAGTCGCATATTACCTTCTGAATGCTAAAAGATTCCGCCGCCGCCCGCCGATCTCATCTAAAAATATCGAATTTAAATTGTATTTGATAATATTGAACCGCTTTTACAATATTTTCCATCGTATATTACCACAAAAGTATAGATTTTAGTATAGTATAGATTTACAGAGCGTTTAGTATTTTATGAGACGTTAGTGTGAAGTATGGGTACTGTACAGTACTAAAATATATATATTTGTTAAAGGAGGACGGGCAAAAATGTATGGAAGCCAATAACAATATGCGATATATCATTAGAAAGGTATTCTAAGTACATTAAAAATCGTTATGGCAGGAAGTCCCAAATCGCTGTGTGAAAAAACTTATGGCGAAATGGCTGGCGTTTATCATCAATATTAAGAATATTTTCTTTTGTAAAAGTAACATAAAGAAGTACCCACAGATGGGTAATCTCTGAATGGGGTAGACGTAACTTAGTCCAATTCAACCCCGCCAAGACACAAGTCTGCGCGTTCACCACTAAAAAGTCACCAATGGTCGTATATCCTCTTTTCGAGGGCACATCTTTAACCATCTCCCCTAGCATTGAGATACTTGGCGTCAGCATATCGAGCGAAGTCCAGTTCCGATATCATCTAGAGGGTAAGGCCAAGTTAGCCTCGAAGAAGCTTGGTGTTCTTAACAGAGCGAGACAGTACTTCAGTCCGGACCAACGCCTACAACTCTACAAGGCGCAGGTTCGGCCTCATATGGAATATTGTTCTCATCTCTGGGCAGGGGCGCCAAAATACCAACTGCTCCGTCTGGATCGTATCCAACGAAGGGCCGCTCGAATTGTTGACTGCCATAGTGTTTCAAACAGCTTGGACCCCTTGGAATTACGCCGAGATGTAGCTTCACTCTGCATCCTCTATCGGTTGTATCACGGGGAGTGCTCTGAGGAATTGTTCGGAATCATACCACCTGCAACTTTTCGCCATCGTCCCACGCGAAAAACATACCATCCTCATCACCTTGATGAGTGGCAGTCTTCCACCGTGCGCTTTTCGCGTAACTTTCTGCCGCGCACTGTAAAACTCTGGAACGAACTGTCACCAGCAGTATTTCCGGACCTATACGACCTGCAAACCTTCAAGAAGAGAGCGTATTCCCTCTTAAAAGGCCGGCAACGCACCTGCAGCTCTTCTGATGTTGCGAGTGTCCATGGGCGACGGTAGTTGCTTACCATCAGGTAACCCGTTTGCTCGCTTGCCCCCTTATTTAATTTACAAAAAAAAATTAAAATGTGCTAGGGACTAACGAGGCTTCGTTCACCAGGAACGTAGTTTTAAACTTGCACAACGACCATGTTTGGGCCCACGAAAATCCTCATGCTGCCAGCCAAAGTAATTTCCAGCATCAGTGGAGGTTTAGTGTGTGGGCAGGCATCCTCGGCGACCGTATTCTGGGACCGTTCATTCTCGCATCAACTCTCAACGGGCAAGTTTATTTAGTTCTTCTTAGTGGCGATATCGAAGAAGCCCTAAACAATTTGCCACTGATGGAGTACGTAAATGTCATATACCAGCATGACGGAGCACCTTCACATTTCGAGCGCCGCGTCCGCCAGTACTTGGAAACTATGTATCCTGGTGAGTGGATTAGCAGAGGTGAACCGGTGGCTTGGCCGGCGCGTTCCCCAGACTTGACGCCACTTGACTTTTTATTGTGGGGTTAGGTAAAAAGTACTGTTTACGCAGTGGAGTGTAATACCCGTGATGACGTGGAGCTCAGAATACGTGAAGCGTTTGCTTCCATAATCCCACAGATGCTTCAAAACACAAGAGTGTCAATGTTACGCAGAACAGCTCTGTGTTTAGAACATGAAGGGAGACATTTTGAAACTTTTCTGTAAAAATATTCGGGTGTAATAGGTTTTTGCCCATAAGTGAAATAATTGGGATATTTACCTACTTAAGTGTGTAAGAGTGACGACATCTGTGATAATACTCGTAGGTCTTTACCTATTAAATTGCCGTTCTGCTGTACTGGCCATTTCAAATCAAAATAATTTTTGTTTGGCTAAGAATTCTAATTTCAAATTAAATTTATTTTAAAAACATGGAATTCTTTTTCCAAAGAAGTCATTTGTTTATTGATTAGTGTTACATTTTCATCGCAATTCAATCTTTTTCGTCATCATGGATACGTTAAAAATTCGAGTAATTATGGAATATGAGTACCGTCGTGGCAGCAACGCAGCACAAGCGGCACGCAACATCAACGACGTTTACGGAGCTAACACTACAAACCAACGCACCACCGGTTATTGGTTTGCTCGCTTCCGTTCTGGAAATTTCGACCTGAAAAATGAACCTCGCGGTCGTCCGAAGACTTTGGTCGACAATGACGAATTAAAGGCGATTGTGGAAGCTGATGATACACAATCTACGGCTGAATTAGCAGCAGCTTTCGACGTTAGCGTCAAAACAATATTGGTCCATTTGCGTCAAATTGGCAAGGTAAAAAAGCTTGACAAATGGGTGCCCCACGAACTCAATGATCGCCAGCGTGAAGTACGCGTCGAGACGTGCCTTGCACTGCTCAACAGACACACAAATGAAGGAATTTTGAACCGCATTGTTACCTGCGATGAAAAATGGATTTTGTTTGATAACCGCAAGCGCTCAGCAAGTTGGTTGGATCCTGGTTCAGCACCTGGGGTAAGTTTTCGTTTAGGGCATTGTTTAGGTAAACAATGCCCTAAACGAAAACTTACCCCTAGAAAATTGATGGTCACCGTTTGGTGGTCTAGCGCGGGTGTGATTCATCACAGCTTCTTACCAAACGGGGTGAGCATTACTGCAGATGTGTACTGTGAAAAACTGAACACAATCAATCGCTCGTCTCCGCTGCTCCTGCACGACAACGCGCGACCTCATACTGCACAGCAGACGGTCTCCAAGTTGCAATAACTGGGGTTGGAAGCTCTCCGTCATCCGCCCTACTCACCAGACCTTGCGCCTACTACTACTTTTTCCAGAATTTGGATAACTTCTTGGCGGGAAAAAATTCAATACCCGAGAGGCAGTACAAAATGCCTTTGAAGAATTTGTTGCCTCCCGTCCAGCTGATTTCTTTAAGAAGGGCATAAATAAACTGCCACTGCATTGGCAAAGATGCATTAATTGCATGGGTGATTACTTCGATTAATACAAATAAAAAATACATGAAAAAAATTCGTTTAAATTTTTTCATACAAAACAGCAATTTACACACTCTTTAGCTACGTTTGTCCATGCTTTTTTCTTGCCTTTTTCATTAATTTTACACCTGATTTTATTCACCAATGTTTGATTAAGACGTTCATTTAAGCCATTAGAGAACGGACAGTTAACTGCTGTAAATACCTCGGGTATATTTTTGCCATTTAAAAATGTTTTAAAAGTACTTGAATTAATTCCCGGATATTGATCAGTTAGTCACACCAATTTCATCCGTTACCGTTATATTCGATAATAGTTTAATGAAATCATTAGCGGTTTGAGTTTTTGATGTAAGAATGTATGCAAATCTAGTAAAATGGTCCACTAATAAATGTAGATATTTCTTTGATGATCTCGAACCTCCAAATCCTCCTATTGTGTCAATATACATTATATCAAAAGGTTCAGTGGCTGGTCCTAAATGAGACATGTATCCAAATTTATCATATCCTCTTGACTTATTTTTTATACAAATTTCACAATTTCTGCAAATCTTCTTTATATTATTGGATAAATTTCTAATTTAATAAAATTTACCAACAGTCTTCTGCATTTGGTTAATTCCAATTTTCATGGATATTTTTCAAAAATTTTAAACATAGTTCCTGTGATAAAATTGTTTTATCTTGTTTTCCAACCTTTTTGAAGTTCACGTTTTGTTTATTCATAAATTTATCTTTTTTATCTTGTATTTCTTTATTTTTTTCTTGATCTTTTAAAATGTCTTCAATCTTTATCATATTAACTACTCTTAGTTGTTTATCTGTGTTTTCATCAAAATCAGTACTGGGTTCCTACTTAAACAGTCTGCCACTAAATTATTCTTCCCAGGAGAGTACGAGGGCTGATTGATAAGTTTCCGAAACGACAAAGAAAAACTTCAAAAACCTATTTAAAATAAATTTATTTCTCAACGTAGTTTCCTTCTACCTCGATGCATTTAGTCCAGCGCATCTCCAATGCCGTTACACCAGTTTGATAAAATGTTTTCTCCAACCCCTCAAAATACTCGTCCACGGCAACAATGACTTCTTCATTTGATGAAAATCTCTGGCCACCTAACCATTTCTTCAGGTTTGGGAATAAGTGGAAGTCGCACGGGGCCAGATCCGGGGAATAGGGTGGATGCGGTAGCAATTCGAACCGCAATTCATGGAGTTTGGCGACTGCAACCATTGACGTGTGTGCAGGTGCGTTGTCATGGTGGAACAAAATTTTTTTCTTGGCCAAATGTGGTCGTTTCTTCTGGATTTCTTCACTTAATTTTTGCAGCAAGCTTGCGTAGTACGAGGGCTGCACTAAAAGTATCGGGAATGGAATATTTCCACTGTTCCTGTCATATTAAAATCTTTTTAATTTAAAACTCCTTGGTTTTAAAAATCGAACACCGTTTATTTATTTAAAAAAAGATTCTCTGAGAAAATGAAATTGACTCGAGAAAATTCTAGAGCGATGATTTATTATGACTTTCGAAGTGGTTTAACACAAAAACAGTGTGTTGACCGGATGATTTCTGCATTTGCCCCATCCAAAACCACAATTTATCGCTGGTTTGCTGAATTTCAACGTGGACGTGTCAAGCTCAGTGATGATCCCCGTCAAGGTCGTCCAAAAACTGCAGTCACCCAAAAAAACGTTGATGTTGTGCGTAAGCTGATTGAGGAAGATCGATATGTGACATACCGCGAAATTCAGGCAACTTTAGACATTGGCATGAGTCAAATACAAATAATCTTGCATGAACAATTAGGTGTAAAAAAGTTGTTTTCCCGATGAATACCGCATTTGCTCCGTGAAGAGCAAAAAGCGGCTCGCGTTACTTGGCGCGTCAGAACTCTCGAAAGATTCCACGCAGGATCCTCAAATGCTGTATACAATATCGTATCAAGTGACGAATCCTGGATATACGCGTACGAACCCGAAACAAAAAACCAGTCACGAATCTGGGTGTTCGAAAATGAGTTAAAGCCAACAAAAATTGTTCGTTCACGGAGTGTTGCAAAAAAAATGGTGGCCACGTTTGTCTCCAAAACCGGCCATGTTGCGACTATTCCTCTTGAGGGACAAAGAACGGTTAATGCAGAATGGTATGCTAACATTTGTTTGCCACAGGTCGTTTCTGAACTCCGTAAAGAGAACTGCGACCGCCGCATCATCCTCCATCACGACAATGCGAGTTCTCACACCGCGCACAGAACAAAAGAGTTTTTAGAGCAAGAAATCATAGAATTATTAGACCATCCGCCGTACAGCCCCGACCTAAGCCCTAATGATTTCTATACTTTCCCTAAAATAAAGAAAAAATTGTGTGGTCAGAGATTTTCATCACCTGAAGAAGCTGTGGACGCCTACAAAACGGCCATTTTGGAGACCCCGACTTCCGAATGGAATGGTTGCTTCAATGATTGGTTCCATCGTATGGAAAAATGTGTCAAATTTCGCGGAGAATACTTCGAAAAGCAATAAATACATTTTTAAATAGTAATGTTGTGTCACTTCCTTGATTCCCGAAATTTTCAGTGCCGCCCTCGTACTCTCCATTTATTGTTTTTCCTTTTTGCAGATAATCCACTAAAATAATACCTCGAGCATCCCAAAAAACAGTCGCCATCACTTTGCCGGCCGACAAAACCGTTTTTGCTTTCTTCGGCGCAGGTTTTCCGCTCTCAGTCCATTGCTTAGATTGTTCTGTTGTCTCGGGAGTATAATGATGTATCCAGGTTTCATCGATTGTTACATAACGCCGCAAAAACTCATTAGGATCTCGGTTAAACAGCGCCAAACACTCCGATGAATCGTCCACTCGACGTTGCTTTTGGTCTACAGTGAGCAAACGCGGCACCCATCGCGCGCAAAGCTTTTTCATTCCCAAATGTTGGTGCAAAATATTAAAAACGCGTTCAGATGAAATGCTCACCATCTCTGCTATCTCTCGCAACTTTAAGCGCCGATCATTCAATACAATTTTGTGAATTTTTTTGATCATGTCCAGATTCGTGACTTCATTTGGACGACCAGACCTGTGGGCATCTTCGCAGCTCTGTCTTCCACGTTTAAAATCAGTTACCCAGGTGTGAATTGTACTCAATGCAGGAGCAGAATTACCTAAAACACTGTCTAGCTTGGTTTTAATCTGGGTTGATGTTTTCTCTTTTAAAACGTAAAACTTTATCACCGCACGAATTTCGTTTCTTTCCATTGTTAAGAAAATTTACGACAGAGAATGTTCTACGTCCTCTCAAACAAATTCCATCAGTTCGATTAAATTCAAATTTGGCGTTCTATTTTCAAAAAGATGCCAGAATATAATGTAATATTCCTTTTTTGCGTATCATTTTTTTAAGTTCGTCGTTTCGGCCAGTTATCAATCAGCCCAGGTATATTATAATAAATTCATATTGTGAAAGATAATAAGATAGGTCACCTAGTTCTTCGTCGGTTCTCGATTTTAAATTCATGTTTTCCAAAGGTTTGTGATCTGGAAAAACTGTAAATGGTTTTCCTATTAACCAATATTGCCAATACGTTACCGCTTCTTTTATTGCCAACAATAAATAAATAGCTTTATTTTTCTTTTGAGTTTCAGTTAATTTCTTCGAAAAATAAGCCACAGGTTTTTCTTTACCATCTGGCTGTACCTGTTTTAAAACAGCGCCAACTCCTTCTATAGATGCGTCTGTATAAATATTAATAGGTAAAATTTGATCGAAAATCTCCAATATCGGTTTTGAGGATAGTAAGTTTTTTATCATCTCAAAAGATTTTTGGCATTCATTAGAGCAAAAAAAATTTTTGCCAAAAAATCAAACCAAAAAATCTTCTTGGGATGTATTCATGATAAAATTTATCTTTCCTAACAATTGTCTAACATTCTTCTGATTTTTAGGAATTGGAAAATTTTGCACTGAAATTTTATTATCCTTTAATGGTTATACGGAATTGTTCTGAATTATGTGTCCTAAATATTTTACAGAACCTGAGGAAAAAGTGCACTTTGTAAATTTTAGACGGAATCCTTCTTTTATTATGGCCTCCAGCAACTGCTTTAAGTGATTGATATGTTCATCGAAATCCTTTGAAAAAATTCAAATGTCATCAATGTAACCCGTTAAGTCAGTAAGTTTATATTTTCTTAATATATTGCTCAGTAACCTTTGAAAAATTGCTGATGATGTTTTCAAGGCATGTCCACTGGTAACGTCCTTCTTGTGTTACAAGCCCAGCTTTTTTTCTATCTTCGACTCGTAACGGTATAGACCAAAAAGCTGAATTTACATCTAGAGTTGTAAAATACTTGCAGTTCCTAGTCTTTATCACTAAATATTCAATAACGGGAAAGGTTGAGCTTGTGGTACTACAATTTTATTCAGGTCTCTAAAGTCTATACATAATCTTGTTTTTTTATTATCTTCTTTTTTAAATGCTTATGTTACCGGTGCTGCAAATGGACTATAAGATTCTTCTATTAGCTTATTATCTAGCAATTTTGCAATCTGCTATTCTATCTCCTTTTTGTCTTCTATAGTGCATCTATAAGGCCTCTTGCTGCAGTATCTATCTACTAATAAGTCTATTCTAGCTTCATATCCACTTACAGTGTCAATATCATATTTATCTTTTGCAAAACCAGATTTATATGTATCAATCAGTTTATTTATTTCATATTTCTCATCTTCTTTTATGTGTTTATTGAAATTTATTTTAATATATTTAATATCATTTCTATCTTTTTCTATACTTATATCTTCGTTTTGTATCATCTCATTACTATCATCATAATATTTTTTCTGAATAATAGATCTTCAGTTTGAATTAATCTAAATATTTTTATCAAATCTAATCCAATTAGAAAATCATATTTGAAATTCTTTTCATCGATAATGTACACATCCACCTCTTTTTCCATTTCAAAAATCTTAATCCTTAACTTTCTCAAACCAGGCGTCTTTTGGACACCATTAATCGTTAATAGACTTGCCTCATTTATATTACTTCTTTTATTTTTCAATTTAAGTAATTTTGAGTTTATCAGGATACGTTAGAACCTGAATCATAAACTCCATTTATTTGTAGTTTTTGATTTACCTTTAGTTTGACAGTTATTAATGGTGTCACTATTAGTTTTTTTGGTCAGTTTCATTTAACTCTGCCTCAATTACAGAACTGTTTACATGTCTAATCAAATTTTTTTGAAATTATCATCTTCACTGTAAACTATCATCATCTTTTGTTCTAAACCAGCATAAAGCTTCAGGGTGATATCGTAACCCCTTATTTAAGTTTTCGCAAATTTTACATACATTTCCTGTAGCTTCGGCTCGGTAGGTAGATCTATAGGTTCTTTTTGCAGTGAATATTCTTTTTTGTACCATATGTTCATACCTTCTTACCTCATTAAACAAATCAATTGTATATGTTAAGATCTCTCTATCAATCTTATGCAATATATTATATTCTGGTAAACCTACTGCTATCAGGTCTATTAAGGTGCCTGCGTCAATTGATGTTCTCATTTCAAGTAGAAATTTTTCTTTTCTTATAGCGTAATCTAGTAGAGAACCGTCTTTATGTTAAAGCAAAATTAACTAGATTCCACCCTTTGTTCGCAAAGGTTTCGCAAAATTTTGATTTCCAGACAGACCATTCAGAGTTTAATGTTAGCTTCATAATCATTGAGTCATACCAATCGATGCAACTCTTATCCATAAATAATCTAATAATCTCTATTTTCTTTTCATCAGATGTCACATCAAAACGCTCAGTCGCTCACATTCTCTTTCAAACGTGTCAATCCATAAGTTTGCATTCGAATTTTTGGTTGTAAACTTTTCAATAATAAATATATATTTTTTTTTGTATGTTCAACGACAACTCCGCCGATTGTTGACCGATTTTCAATATTCTTTTTTTTATGTAAAAAATTTATGTATGTTTTTTATACTACGAAGTTGTTCACTTTTTCACAAAAGTGGTGACCCGATGATGGAATCCATGAGGAATCGAGGGAACTCCTCAAAATTTCTATGGACACATAGTCATTTCGACTTTTCCTGAAGTAACCCAAGCATATGCTACCAAAAAGTAAGATTTTGCACCAAGGTATACCCTGGATCTATATATTCATGTTTGGGGATTTCGGCGTTGCTTAAAGAACTGCAAGAATAAGTCACTATGTCAATTAGAGTAATTATTATTATCATCACCGTCATCATAAATTATGACATAATGATAAAATAGGTACTTCTCATAATATTTTTCACCGACACGGATTCTTTGAACCTGCCCTGCCGTTTATGGACCGATTTTCATAATTCTTTTTTTGATGTATTGGATATAATCCGAAATTAGTATCGTTGTCACCAAAGCGGTGACCTGCGCACTAACATAGATTTTGCTTATTTATGCGGCCAAAATTGAAGATTTTAAACTAGTTAAAAATACAAAATGTAATATCTTTCTACGTTAACAATAGAATAGGCGATAATAAACCGGTCTTTTCGGCTTCGATACCCACGCGGGGTGCGTGCGCAGGTAGTCGAAACTTGTTAGTCTCCCGCTACGCACGCGCTTTCGCTCTTTACGCTTTGAAAGTGACCTATTTTTCGTCGTCAATATTTTCGATTTGAAGACAGTTATCAAAGTAAACAATATGGATTCGAGTGCTTCAGGTTACCATTCACCATTATTTATTATAGAAATTGTTAACCTAGTATAATAAAAAAACCTTTATTTTAAAGCTTCTAAACATATTACGTTTTCTTGAAAAAATATTCTTGATTTTTCAATTTAAAAGTAATTTAGTCATATTATCGCTTCCTCTCGCCGCAAAATTATTATTTATTATAATACTTAATACTCTTTTCTTATGTATTTGATAAAAATCAGCTGCAAGTAGGTGCATGTAGGGTAAAGAAAGTTATGTTGAAAAATGTTCCAAAAAATTATTTTTTTTTCTTTTTCGTCGTAGGTTCTACTGACTCATCCGGAACAAAATTAGTCACCCGTCAAATTCCTCTACGAGAAAATGCAAAGCCAGAATTTAATAACTATGAATGAAAAATTGGCATATTTAGAAAATTACCTGTTTTCTTTTTATGGTGACACAGAGGAAATATATTAAAAAAACTAAAGCGAAATATTGCTTACTTCAAGACTGCCATAAAGAAAAAATGGTCTAAAGCACAAAGAAAAGAAGATGATTTCTTAAAATCAAACCAGTCATGGTTAAATGGGACGTTTGAAATTCCAATCCAAGCCCAAAATCGCCCAGGCCGCCCTTCAAAATTTCTTAAAATCAAACTAGTCATGGTTAAATGGGACGATTGAAATTCCAATCCAAGCCCAAAATCGCCCAGGCCGCCCTTCAAAATCATTTGAAGAGTTAAGTGAGAGAAGCAAGCGTCGCAAAACTTAAGTGGTTCGCTCGGCCGTAGACGATTCTGTTATCATTCATGCTGCTTAGTCAACTTTGAGAGCTAAGGGACTTCGAAATGCATCAGAAATCCTTAAAGAAATCACAAAATCGCCAACAAGGGCAGAAAAATACAGAAATGCCTACAAGTCATCGAGTGAACCCGACAAACACAATATATTTAACACCTCAAGATGCATTGGCGATGTTTATAGAGGTCGATCTTACACGACAGCAATATGAAATAATACGTAAGACAAATAAGTCTCTTTATCCTTGCTGCGACAGATTATTAGAGGCAAAAAAAGAATGCTATCCACCTGAACAACACATAAAAGTGACGAGTCTGTATGCAGAAAGTACTTTGCAAAGTCTTATTGACATAACTCTTATACGCCTTTCAATGTACTTAGAGGAAGTACTTTTAACTATTAGTGAAAAAGATAGACAGACTTTAACTATTATAAATAAATGGGAATGTGATGGCTCCCAGCAAGCCAGATATAAACAAAAGTTTGAAAATCCTGCTGATTCGGACGCCAGTATATTTTTGAGCTCATTTGTCCCTTTACAAATACTTTGTGGCAAGGGTAACAAAAAAGTTATTTGGGAGAATTCTTCTCCATCATCCCCCCGGTATTGCCGGCCTGTAAGATTCAGATTTCTGAAAGAATGCGATGATGTGACCAAAGAAGAAATCAGGTACGTTGAAGAATCGGTAAAGAATTTGGTTCCTACCGAAATATAAATAAATGAAAATAAATTTACTTACAAGCACATTTTCAAGATGACTATGATTGATGGCAAGGTTTGCAATGCTGCAACCGACACTAAGTCTACCAGTCGATGCTTTATTTGTAAAGCCACTTCAAAAGATTTTAACAATCTAAACAAAAAATATGATGTAATGAAGTCCTGAAAAATGAAGAAGAAGAAGAATGAAGAAATATGATGTAATGTATGAAGTCCTGAAACTTTAGACTTTGTAATATCTGTGCTACATCCCAGAATCAGAATTTTTGAGTGTTTTGCACTAGGGCTATAAACTAAAAGTTCAAAAATATAGACAGAAAAAAACGACGGAAGAAAAAGACTCGGAATTAGCCGCTAAACAAAAAATCCAAGACAGATTTAAAATTGAAACCGGGTTACTGATTGACATGCCCAAGTCCAACTATGGGAATACAAATGATGGAAACACCAGCCGTAGATTTTTCGAGAACCCCCAATTGGCCTCCGACATAACTGGAGTGAGCTTTGATTTAATTTACAGACTAAAAGTCATTTTAGAAACGATTTCAAGTGGATACAGTATTGACGTCAAGAAATATGATGAGTATGCACTAGACACCGCCAAATTATACGTGCAGCATTATTGGTGGCACCCGATGACCCCTACTTTGCACAAAGTACTCATACATGGTGCTGCCATAATAGAGAATTCACTTCTCCCAATAGGCCAATTGACGGAGGAGGCTCAAGAGGTCCGAAATAAGCACTATCGCATGTATAGAGAAAATTACGCAAGAAAATTTTCCCGCGAGCAGTGTAACCGCGACATCTATAATAGACTATTATTAAGCTCTGATCCGCTCATTAGCAGTATTAGTATAAAACAAAGAAGGAGAAAAAAAATGTCTAAATCATTTTCTCCGGAGACTTTAGATATACTTTTACCCACCAAACTAGACTCCGCTTCAACAGAATCCTCGGAGGATGAGGAACTGGAGTAACGAATTGGCATGGAGTATGTATCGACTGTCGAGGGGATACGTCAATTCATAACTTAAAAACATTTAAAATTTACATTCATGAAATATATTTTTTATGTCTGTGACGTTAGGATTTTGACTTTTTTCTCAGAAATATCGACGGTGAAAAGGAAGTAGGGCATAAGCGACATTTTGGTCAAAAATGAGTTATTTAAGCCATCCTACGTAAAATTTTCTGCTCTTTCGAATGCGCTTACTCCGATGGCTCTACGATGACTTTTTTGTCGTTTATGCCCTAGCAAAAAATAATAATTTCTTAGTATTACTTTTCGTAACCGACAAAAATTCAGGTAATTTTTGCTATAAAGGTGCTTGTACCCCTTGTAGGGGGTAAATGATTTATTTTGTATTTCTTATGGGTAATGCTTTTTTACTTTATAAGGATGTCAGGTTTTCGGTTGGTTAAGCCTTTTAAGCTATTCCCTCAAAAAGTACAAACGTTGTTTATCGCCTACTACCATTTCGTAATTTAACATAGCTATGGCGCTTATCCCTTATATACAAAATTCATTTTCATATTAGTCTCTAGGTTAAACCCTATTACCAATCAGTACTTTATGACAGCTATGTAGGTTATGCCCTATTACCTAAATTTATTTTAATATCACACTGTTGGTTATACGTTACTTCCGTTTACAATATGAATACAGTTTTGTCGCTAATACCTTATTACTTAAATTAAGTTAGATATCATGGTGTCGATTATAACCTACTTCCACATTCTTCAATCATACTCATACGTTACTTATACTGCAATATCCAATAAAGATTTTATTGCGAGTCGGTGCTTATGCCATTTGATATCACAGAAGTAGGTTTTAAGCGCGTCGCTTGTCCTAAAAACAGCCTGCCGCGTGCTGTGACGGCGAGAGCACGCGCGACTTGTGCGTGAGACTTGACTTACTACTACTACTACTACTTACTACTTACTTACTACTTACATACTACTTGACTTGTCCTCGACTCAGGACTTAGCCCTGAGCCTAAGTCTGCCTTTTATTTCAAAAACATCGGAACCTACAGGACCGGTAAGCTATCTGTTTTCGCAAATATTTTCTATTTTATTGATTGGTAATATATGTATTTCATTCAATGGCATTTATTTTAGGTTCAAAAAATGGAAAGGACAGGCCGAAAAAGGGACATTTTGGAAATGGCCTTGAAGTCATCAGGTTTACAAAAACCTAAACTAGTCAACAGAAACTCTAACTCTGCGTTAAAAAAGGTAAATAAGTAGTTGTTTAATTCTCTATCTTAATTCAAATACATTGTATTATAGAGAGATTAATTATTTTAATGGATGCCTAATGTTTCGTAATTATTCGTAACTAGCTGTCCCGGAACACATTGTTCTGGCTTGTTTTGTTCCAATATCTCTCAACGTTTAAACCTTCCCTGGACTTCCATGAATTGTTCAAGGTTAAAATAAGCCAAATTGGTTCAGCCGTTCTCGAGTTTTAGCGAAACTAACGAAAAACAATTGATTTTTATATATAAGGTTAATTAATTTCTAACAATCTCTATTCTTCCGCAGCAGCGCACGCCGTTTTCTGACACAGATGTCCAGCTTTTCACCAGCTCTGTACCAGACGTGGCGTCAGACCCCAAAAGCTGTGAAACGAATGCTGCGCCAGCCCACATTACCCAGCCTACACCTGAAATCCTCACAACAGATGCTATATCTAACCTCTTCTCCAGCTCAACAGCCGATGCTGCGAAAACCGTACATGCGAGCCCTGAACCAAATACAGAGGCATACCTCTTAGACTCAGGACTTAGCCCTGAGCCTAAGTCTGCCTTATTAACCAACTATATACCGGAAGCTGCGACAGACATCCCCACCAGTTCTGCTGCAGATGGTATGTCGGAACATCTTAACTGTTTTGCACTGGATGCTGCGATAGACAATCTTATCTGCTCTGCGCCTGATGCTGTTACAACTCCCCTCACCCCTTCTGCCCAAGAAGTTGAGTCAAATCTTCTTTCTAGTTCTGCAACGGGCAACGAGATGGACATTACAACTGCCACCAATGTAAATTCTACGCCAACAGTCTCAGAAATAAGTCTGCTTCCTACATCGGAATTGTCTCGAAGTAATAATAATTCACCTTCAATAAAATTGTCTAAAAAAAATCGAAGCAATCCGTTGACGTTCCTCCAAGTACATCATCGGCAAACGATGATACCATAAATGCAAGCCTATTATACATCAAGCCTATTATACATTAAGAACAGTCCATCCATCAAAGAAATCCGCATAATTAGACTACATGTCCGATGATGAGGTAGCGTTGTTAAGTGCCTTTGGCGATGTTGGAAGCTCTGACGAGTGGGAAGCGGAAGTAAATGGCAAGAAAAAGAAAAAATATCAGTTGGCCCCGAAGAAGAGACTAGGTGATAGAACTGAGAAGAAAAAGAATGTGAATAAGAGAAAAAACACTTCTCAAAAGCGAATATCTGGACAGAGTTACATAAAAACAAATGGAAAAGTTTGTAAAGAAAAAAAAGTTCAACTAAACCCTTGCGCTGGTAAAAAATGTGGGCATAACTGCGGCGATATTACAGAAGAAAGGAGACTCAGCATTTTCAAACATTTTTGGAGCCTAACAGAGCAGAGAAGAAAGGATTGGAACATAAGCCTAACTCAAAAAACTAGTATTAAGAGAAAAAGGAGCAAGGACTCGGAAAAACGCAACACAACCTACAAATACAATATAACAGATGGTGAAACTCATATACAAGTCTGTCTGCAATTCTTGTGCCATAAATGCAATATAATAGCTCCCCACACTGATTTCAGTGACGGTGGCCGGTTTAATTGAAACCAGGCCAGCTACGCAGGAGTTATTTTATAGTGCCCAAGTGTGTGCGCAGTACACAAGAGCACTCTCTCTTCCTTTACTCTCGTAACCCAGTGGGACGAATAACCGACACGACTGGTGAGATATCAGGCGCAGGTCCGACTTTTTACATGCCCATCCGACGCATGGATCATCTTTCTTGTCAGACAATCAGGTGATCAGCCTGCATTGTCCTAACCAAACTTGGAAACAAGATTTTTTGTTATTCCAATGCGGGAATCGAACCCACGACCTCCGAGTCGAGAGCCAAGCTCTAAACCACTAGACCACGGAGGCTGTTAAAATGCAACATATCTATTACACGGTTTCAACTGCTGATCAGTTTGGTAGTGCCAAGGAATCGGAAAGAAGTAAAAGTGTACCCACCTAATAAAACAAGTAATGATGATTTAGAAGCGGTTGAAAATTACATTAAATCGCTACCCGCGGTGCCTTCACGTTACTGTAGGAAGGACAGTACCCGAGTATACCTTCCAGCTGATTACAAAAATTTTGCCAATTTGTATAGAAAGTATAAAGAATGTACAGTAGGTTCCCAGGACAGAGAAAAATAATCCTTTTTTGGTAGCTGGTTATGAAAACCAGTTACAAAAACAGAAATTTAATTCTGTTTTCGTAGCTGGTTATCAAACGATAAGAAAATTCCTTAGCTGGTTACAAAACTTCAGTTACGAATGTGGATGAAAGGAATTACTAATGTTAAGAAACAGTTGTAATATCTAATGTTGATCTTGATAGCTTTATAGTAAGAAATTATAAGTAATGATATTTGATCTAAGACTGTCCTGTTTATCGTGATATACTTAATAAGTAAGTACCTACCAACTTCTGCAGAGCAGAAAAAGTTGAAAATACAAGAGCCTAATTGACATGTTAACTATTTCTTAAGCTGATATTAACAAAAGAGTAGAATGTAAATTGAAATTTACACACCAAATTGTCAGTTTTGATAACAATTTTTATCCAATACATTTATTTTTTTGTGCGTGCTATATTTTTATTCAAAAAGTAAACATTTTGTTCCATTAAGTAGTTCCTTTTAATAATATATAATTAATAATCAATAACATTGATGGTAATTGTTACAGATAGTTATTCTCACATAGATACCATGTTATCTTTAACAATGTCAAATACCTTAATTATTAAGTTTCGAAGCTTTTTATTATTTTACCCATAATGTTTTTTTTTTCTATTTTAAATGTTTAATTTTAAGGGTACATAACAATTTTTCGTATATTGATTCTTAAGTTACCGACTAGCTGCAGTATTATTATTTCCAAAAATGATTAGCAGGTTGATACCGACCCACTATTTTAAAGCAGCTTTGATATTTTTAATTAAAAAATATTATCAAAAATGTATTTTTATTTAAAAGTATCCTACTACCAACTGTCATCTTTTAAATCAACCATTTAGTGTAAATTTGAATAACTGGAAAGGTATGGTATACTGAAACAGGGTCCTAAGACTAAGGATCCTTAGTCTTTTTCTATGAAAATTAACTCCATAGTACTTATAAGGCACTTCACCCTATTTTACGAGTTAGAGGACCCAATAACAGTGTAGTGTAATACCCGTTTTAGCTCTTATCCTTATGAAGGATTGTGTTGGTTGCGCTAATTCATTATTTTATGGGTGTCTTTTCATCCATATTTCTATAGACTCATGCAGTACCAAATGTTGATTATCCTTCTTTTCCTTTTCTTTCAAGTGACATTGTGTGTAACTAATGTCTTATATCCTGGTATTGTTTTGAAAGCCGACTGTTAGTTGTGCTCTATTATCTTTTATACAACCACTGTGAAAGGTACCATATCCTTCATTTCTTACTTATTGAACTGTCTAGTCTCTTATATGTTTTTACCTCGCGATGTGAGAAATCGGTATGTCACTTAGGCTACTTATCCTTTAATATTTAATTTTGTCATTTGTATCTTATGCCTTATTTTCTCATTGAAAAATTAAAAGCTATTGTTATAAGCGACAAAGAAAGAAAGTGTATGGTTGAAGTAGGTATGATACACATTATACTAATATTTTAGTAGCAAAAATAGTGACCATTCTAATATTTTACCTGTTGGAATAGCGCCTCATGTAGGTTTGGGTCGAATTTTTCTCTTAGTGGAGACACAGCGACCAAACCATGCCTGTTGAATACCTGGTGAGATGTGTTTAGAAAATTATTTATTGTAAGAGCCTGTGGTATAATCTTCTGAAAATAAATAACTTCAAATAAATTGTAACAATTGAAGACTCAAATGAGCAAATGAAGTTATTTCTTTTTCAAGCTGCCTACTATTTGGGTCTCGTACTATGTTGGACAATGAAGTGAATTTTCTTGTCATTCTGTCTGTCCATCTATCAAACCCAGGAAGCATGTATATAAAATTAAAATTAGTATCATAATATACTCCATATTACCATCTTTAATTTCCCTTTTGCACATCTTTAGAGGGTGTAAATCTTCCTCCATAAACCTTTGTTATAGAACCACTTATTTGTAAGAAATACATTGATCAGACCTGTGTCAGTTGAGCGCGAGTGAGACGCACTCCGTCTCGCAGGGACCTGAGCGCTGCAGCAGCCCCCTCCCCTTCAGCCCCCTCTTCCGGAACACTCTCTGCTGCTGCGGATAGTGTATCTGCCACCTATATAATAGTTTCAATTTTATGAACATTCTTAGAAAATTAGCACTAAAAATAACTTCAAAATTAGGTAAATATGGTCACCAACAGACTACTTTTCGAGCTTCAGTATTAAGTTGCTACTTAAAATTAAAAAAGTGTAAAAATAATGTCCAATAAATTATAATACAAAATTTAAAATAAGGTTTAATAAATTATTATTAAATTGTTAATTGCAACCAATTAGGTCGTAACTCACATCTAACAAGTCTTTGCAGAAGCTTTGTATTGCAAAAGATTTTGCATCCTCCACCTGCTTTAACATCCGTCGCCTCACATTCTCACCGTCGGCTAAAGCTCTTTTATATTTATCCTGGAATGATAACAAATGAATTATTACTTAAATAGTTATTCTTATTTATATAATGAATAAAAAAATGAATCTTACCGTAACACTAAGCTTTAGTGTACTATAGTGTGGACACTATAAAACTACCAATTTATGTCTTTTATTTACCATACAGTTAAGAAATACAATTATTACACATGAATTAATAGGAATTTCATATTTTGTTTATGTATAGATTAAATTGGATCTGAACAGAGTATCTTTCAATTTCATTAAATTAAAATAATTTTGACATGTATGTATACAAGTGTATGCTACTGGAACATTATAATTGGTCTCTTTTCTTACGTCATAATCCTTGACTTGTTCTTTTAGACTTGCTACTTCAATTGTAAGCACCTCAATTTGCTTGTGACATCCCTCTATACTGGCCGGCAACTGTTTCTCCAATTGACTCTCCTCTGCTTTCTCAGCGCTGTAAGCACGCACTGATCTTCTGTAAGCAAAACAAATCATTATAGAATTGGTTCACATATTTTTTGATGTATACAATTTATAGTGATCTATTAAGTAGCAACCCGCCCCAGCTTTATTATATATATAAACCTTCCTCTTGATCACTATCCCATCAAAAAAATTAATGTGAATGAGAGCCAAGTTCAACTTTATAACATATGCCTTGGTTGTTGACTTCAATCAATCTTAATTGGTGCCAAGTTAAATGTTTATGTGAAATAGTTTTTGAGTTAAGAGGGGGTCAAAAGTGGCTCCAATGGTTCATGTAATACATAGTGCTGCTCACCAGTTCTTTTAGCTTGAAATTGGCTTGGGTCTACTGCTGAAAACTGCATTAAAATCCGTTAAATAATTTAAAAGATCTAAGCAAACAGGAATGGGAGTAACTCCATTTTATACTACGTAATGAAGTCAAACCGTAATACATTAACCTACTTCTTTTTATAAATTAGGGTAAAAAAAATTGACAAGAAAATAATTAGAAAGTACAGTCTAGTAAACTTCTCATAGGTTACTTTATTTCTTTGTAATTTTTTGCCATATCCAACTTTTATTTGAATGAACTGATAGTTTGTTGAAATAATGTAAGTACATACCAAGAAAAAACACCTTCAAAATATAATACTTACATAAATATAAAAAAATAAAAATTTTGCCTATAATCAATTATTAATAAGTTTGAATAAAATTTCATTGTATTAATATCGTATAAGCACACTAAAATAAAAATAGGTAACATTAACAGTAAAACATAGTTGCGCAATGGTTACCGATAAAAATTTGTCCGCAGGTCTCTGAAACTTGAATCCGTGATAAATCTCGTTAGCCTGCTAATTGAACAAATATTAATTGAAGCCATTATTAGAAATCCAAATTCATCAATATTATTTATCCTTTCTATATGTTATAGAGCCTGTTTAATCCTTCTTTGAACATAAATTGAACCTTGAGCACGAGTTCGCAGTCGCGTTTCTCTCAACTTTTGAAATTTTGATTAATGTCATTGTCAAATGTAACAACTCACAAGTTTTTTTTTTATTATTTATATATGGCATCGGCTTATAACCATTTGCCAGTGTCAAGTTAAAAAGGCGGGAATAGAACTTTCGTTTCAATTTTCAACACCGTATTCCTACATCCTCAAGTCTAAAGTCTAGTCAAAGTCCAAATATATAGTCAGTTAAGTCCGTAAGTCATGTCAGTCGATTCAGTAAAGTGGTAGAAGCTTTACTGAAAGTTCCTAGGGAGTTTTGGCAGTAAACACAAAATAGCACGTTTTGAGAACTTGTACCACTTTCCCAGACTTGCGAATAGCGATAGTTAGCGAATATTTAATGGTTAATATTCTACCAATATTACACATTAAGAACCGAGATATCACTTTATCATATTTTACAAATTCCACAACGTCACCCAACTATAATTAGTATATCATCATCATACCCTATGGTATGATGATGATGTGCTTATGTGAAGCATATTTACTATTAACGCGTGGTATACGCGTATGGCAAGGCGTGTGTATTGTAGTAAATTACATTGCGTAATGAGGTAAAAATAATAAAATTTTAGATTTTAATAAAAAATCTACTTCTAAACAGCTTGTCCCTAAGATTAATATGTATAAAATGTAAAAAAATAAATTTATAAATAACACGGAACGTCACACGAAAACGCGGGTTTACACTTACAGCCAACTGACCAAACCGAGAAAATGATTTTATGTATCCAGAATTCATCCAGATTGTGTCCAGAATCCCGGTACATTTGTATCGATAGTTTTTCATATCGATAAATTACTATTTAATTTGCATACGCATTGATTTGTATGAACTTATTACTAAATCTACTGGAGGCTCCAGACACGTAAAAGAGCGAAGAGAAAGGCACATGGAAGACGATAATAGCATACCATCAGGTAATCTGTCTGCTCGATTGCTGATCATAAATCATAAATACACAGTTGACTTGATATAAAACAGTAACTTATTTATTATAAAAAACTAAGGGAAAAAGCATATCAAACAATTAATTTAAATATCGACTACGTACAAGTAGTAAATGTTTCAATTTTCATAGGTCACATCACTTAGCCTAGGTAGTCTTTGAAAGAGTCGAGCGGCACGCTTTTGATATTTGCCGCGAAAAAGCCGTGCTGTGACCGCGCTCGCCACCCCACCGCCCGCGCCTGCGCCGCATTGCCTCGGCATCTTTTGAATTTTGCCGAAAATCGATAATAGAACTATTTTGTTTTAAAATAGATTTTCGAATTTAGTTGCTATTTCACTCTGGAGGTAAAAGGTTGTCGTCTGATTTGAGTTTCTCTATTAGGTCGTGTTTAAAAACGTAGTTGTTGCATAAATTATAATCTGTGCTAGAATTAGGGTCTATGACCGTGATTCTGCACTCATGGCCTTTTTGGTATATTAATAATTATTATCGTGTGCGCTCGTGAAATTAAACATGCAATGTAAATAACACCGAGTTTTAATTATACACTAACCCAGCAGCCTTGTACATATTTAGCAAAGATGTGACAGTGGCGACGAGGATAAAAAGAGAACAGTGAAAGTTTTACGTGTTACGCCCATATAGACTACAAAGGAAGATAATAATTTCGAGTTGTTACGTCGGACGAAATTTCACAAAATGGCGGCTGCTGGGCTCTCACTGCCTGAGTTTTCAGCTGCAAAATGCACATTTAAGGTGTATAAACAGGTGTAAAAACAAAATGAAGATCCACGAGGTGGATGAAACGAAGTGATCGCAATGGGGATCGTGCTTCTAGACTGTTACGCCAACTAGTGTCAAGTATCCAAAACAGTTGGGATCATGTATTTAACGTAAACACATGTGATTTACTTTTTAATAATTATAAATAATATATATTTATTTGTTTTAAATAATGCCAGCTTCGAGAAAAAATTGTTGTATTCTTGTATGTAATAATACATCACGTCGAGCACGTGGATTCAGTGTGGAAGTGAAATTTTATAAATTTCCAGAGAGCGTGTTAGGAGCCTCATGGAAAATAGTAAAACGTAAACAGTGTATAAATGCAGTGAAAAATTACGTGTAAGTACAATATTAATTTAAAAATTTAAAAATGAACTGCACCATTCACTAAAATTATAACATAATATAAATACGACATATGTAAAAATTTATCAGTTAATTGATGAAATTTCAAACATTCGTGACAGTTATCTTATAGTTATGACTTAAAATTTAAATTCTTTTCTTTGATTTCAGAGAAAATCTAAAAGACTGGGATAAAATACCCCAGATAAAAACTCGTCGAAAACAAAAATGCTATTTTTATCATGCCTCCTTTTGGCCACAAAGATTAATTCACCCCTGAAGAAGTTCACGAAACATACAACATTGCTTCTGTGAGGATAAATATAGAACGAGTAAATCAACGAATTAAGGACTTTAGAATTCGATCAAAAGTACCTAATTCATTATTTCCTCATATTGATGAAATTGTTTTTGTTATTTGTGCTTTGGTAAATGTACAGAAGCCATTGTTTAAAGAAAAAGAAGTTGACAAATAAGCCATATTCAAATAATTGTAAAACCTGAATAAAATTTCTAATTGTATTAAATAAAAACGAATTAATTGTTTACCAAAAAGAAAGGTTTTATTTTCTTAAATAATTTCAAATTTAATGTTTATTATTTCTCTGTTTTATAATAACTCTGACATAAGGTAAGTACCTACAGACTCATAAATGATAAATATGTTTATAATATATTATTTCCTTGTATATTAAATATTTTTAACAAAGATAACATTTATAAAACTTTTCGTAATGAATAAGTACAAAAAATAATTTCTTACGATTTGTATAAAATTAAGTTAATAATAAAAATAATTTTAGGCAACTTTAAAATCTCAACAGTCTTAGAGATAACAAGTACTATAACATTTTCTCAATACCGCACATTCGAATTCGGTCGAATGAAAAATTATTCTTAGGTCATTTTATAATTAATATCTAAAAAGTAATGTACTAATGATAATCATAAATGTATTGTTACTTAGTTGAGTCCTTGGCGTATAATTTTTGTATGTATTGGGTAAAATAAAACTTTTCAAGATGAGGTATTAAGTTATTCAACAATTTGATTTAAATAATTTTTTGCCTTTTTCATCGTTCTGGCCATGTATTATATTATTGACTATTGGTTTAAATCCATATTTTCTTATTTTTTCCATTGTTATAACTTTTTGTTAATGTTATTAAATATTTGTATTGATACCACTATGTTCACCAATGAAACACCAGAGAGCGCTCACTTCGACAGTAGTGCTGCCTCTATATTTCACGCACGATCCCTATATTTAATCTCGTTTATAGGTTTTGAAATGGTCACGTTACTATCAGAATTCTGTTTCCCGAAAACACCACAGGATATAACGTATACTGAATTAGTGGAACTTGTTGAAAAACACTTGGAGCCACAGCCATCAGAAATTGCGGAAACATTAAGTTTATGAAACGTGAACATCGGGCAGACGAGTCAATATGAGTTTGTGGCGGCGTTAAATAAATTGGCACAGACGTGCAACTTTACCACACATTTAGAACGATGTCTAAGAGATAAATTCGTTCATGGATTAAAGAGTGAAAGCAGAGTTAAAAGATTATTTGGTGAAAAAAATTTAACATTTGCAAAAGCAGTGGAGATAGCAATGAGCTTGGAACTGGCGGAGAAGGGAGCAAAATTGATAACTGCTGGCAATTCTGGGCAAGAAAGCTCAGACATACACAAAATAAGTGAAAAACATGTGAGCATTAAATGTCATTGCTGTGGGAAAATGGGACATATAAAACCCCAATGCAAATTTAAAGAAGAAGAATGTTTTAAATGCCACAAGAAGGGGCATATGGCAAGTGTTTGCAAAACAAACAGTAACAAAACTTTCAAACCCAAGAAGGTCCATGAAATTACAAATGAAGAATTTTCTGTTATGCAAGTTAGCGAAGTACAATTATTGAACAGTGAATCTGCGTATGATAGTTATGATGTGTCCAGTTTATATCAGGAAACAGAGAGTCAATTAAATATTAACAAAGTGGTATCAATAGATAAGAAGCGTCCAAGTCCTTGGTATATAACTTTAAAAATTAATAATGTAAATATATCATTTGAAATTGATTGTGGATCAGATGTGACATTAATGCCCAAATCGGTGTTCATAGCATTTTTTCCTAATTTAAAATTAATTCCATGTAACCTAAAGCATATCAGGATATGGTGGTAACAATATCACTGTATTGGGTAAGATAACTGTAAATATTAAAATTAAAAATAAAGAATACTTAGCAACATTGATTATTGTTAAAGAAGGTAAAAAGTCATTGTTAGGTAGGGATTGGCTGAGTGCTATGAAAATTGATTGGCAAACTTGTATTAAACTGCAATTTGATTGTTCATCAAGATTCACAAATAAGACTTAACAATTTAGTAGGGTAATATTTTCAGGGTTGCCAGGCGAAATTAAAGGTACTGTAGGCACTTTAAAATTAAAAGAAGCTAATATTAAACCCATTGCATTTAAGCCAAGAAGAATAGCTTATGCCGTAGAAAACTTAGTTAAAAAGGAGCTTGACAAGTTATGTACGGAAGGTAAAATGTATAGAGTGACAAATAAAGAAACAGTCACATGGTGACACCCATAGTGACCATCATTAAAGGACCTCATAATATAAGAATTTGTGGAGATTACAAGGTAACAATAAATCCATTTTTGGAGGTGCCAAATCATCCAATCCCTGTCATTGAAGACATTTTTGCAAAATTAAATAAAGATGATCAAAAGGTTAAAACAGTATTTAGTAAAATTGATTTAAGAAAGGCATATATGAACAGGAGAATGGATGAGGAGGCACAAAAGCTTATGACAATTACCACACCATGGGGGTTGTATAGACCAACATTCATGATGTTCGGTATGTCATCTGCGCCACAGGAATAGCAAGATTTTATGGATGAACATTTTAATATGCCAAATGTATATTGTTTCATTGACGATATTTTGGTTGCAAGTAGTGATGTGGATTGCCATTTAAAAACTTTAGTTTTTAAATGGCAATGGCTAACTTTTTATTTATATATATATATATATATATATATATATATATATATATATATATATATATATATATTTCAAACACTTAAAAATTAAATATAGAAGTAAATAAAGAGAAAACTGTGTTGATGTCCCCACAATTAGAGTATTGCGGGCATGTGATTGATAAGGAAGGCATTCACAAGACACTAGGGCACATCAAGGCTATATTGGAAGCACCACAGCCTAAAAATATTAAAGAATTACGTAGTTTCCTTAGCACTATTAATTTTTATCATAAATTTCTAAAGAATGCCGCTAAAAATTTGAAACCTTTATATACATTACTAAAGAATTCAGAAAAATGGGTATGGTCTAAACAACAAGAAATTGCATATGAATGGGCCAAGAAAGCCATTGTATCAGATCAAGTATTGATTCATTATAATCCAAAGCTACCAGTTGTGTTGAGCTGTGACGCTTCCAAGTATGGGTTAGGAGCTTGTTTAGCTCATGAAATTAGGTTAGGTAATAATATTGTGGAATGCCCGATCGCTTTTGCAAGCAGAACCCTCAATGAAGCAGAAGTAAAATATTCTCAAATAGATAAAGAAGCCTTAGCCATTATATGGGCAGTTAAGAAATTTGATTTGTATTTAAAAGGTAAAACATTTACATTAGTTACTGACCATAAACCACTGATATCTATATTTAATCCAAATAAAACAGCTGGTAGCATATATGTAGATAGAATGACTAGGTGGGCATTAATTTTATGTAATTACAACTATGACATAAGGTACAGGACTTCACAACATAATGCGGCAGCAGATTTTCCGTCTAGGTTGCCAATTAAAAATAACCTAATGAGGAGGAGAAAATTAATATGGAAGGTAACATTAACAGCATTGTATTGGATAATCCGCCTGTAACTTTATCAGAAATTGCCAAGCATACTCAAAAAGACCCTAAATTAAGCAAGGTTTGTACTTACTTAAGAGAGGGTTGGCCAAAAGTTATTAAAAGAGAGTTATGTAATTTTAAAGGCAAAGAGATTGAGTTATATATAATTAGAGATTGCATTTTATGGAGGGATAGAGTAGTTAGACCTGACAGTTTAAAGGACAAAGTTTTAACTGAACTGCATTCTGATCATTTGGGTATAAATAAAATGTTATCTTTAGCTAATAGTTGTTTTTGGTGGCCAAACATCTCAAATGATATAAAAACATTGACTAATAATTTGCAGGTTGTATCCAGAATAGGAACTTACCACCTTTTAAACCTATATAATACATAGATGGGAGTGGCCAGAGGAGCCATGGAAACGTATTCATGCTGATTTTGCAGGCCCATTTTTAGGGCATATATGTGGTTAATCATTGTAGATGCACACTCAAAATGGCCAGAAGTAGTTAAAATGAACAATATTACCTCCAGCAGTACTATTAAATGTCTTCGTAGTAATTTTGCTAGATTTGGTCTGCCGGAACAAATAGTGACTGATAATGGTCCACATGATAATGGTGCTGTTCTTTAAAAAAGGAGACAATACCTTGTTGAAGAACTACAGACCGATCTCGCTCTTGAGCCATATCTACAAATTGTTCTCGAGGCTTATCACGAACCGTCTCGCGCGCAGGCTCGACGACTTCCAGCCACCCGAACAAGCCGGTTTCCGAAAAGGCTATAGTACCATAGACCACACTCTTACACTCCGCCAGATTATAGAGAAATCGGAGGAATATAATCGTCCGCTCTGTATTGCGTATGTGGACCTTGAGAAAGCCTTCGATTCGATCGAAACCTGGGCGGTGCTTCAGTCTCTTCAGCGGTGCCACATTGACTATCGCTATATAGAAGTGTTGAAGTGTTTATATAACACTGCCACCATGTCGGTCCGAGTACAGAATGGAAGTACGAAACCTATCCAATTACAGAGAGGTGTAAGGCAGGGAGATGTCATCTCTCCTAAACTCTTCACCACAGCATTGGAAGATGTTTTTAAACTCCTAGACTGGGAAGGATACGGCATCAACATAAATGGCGAATATATCACTCACCTTCGGTTTGCTGACGTATAGTCATATAGTCATAATGGCAGAATCGCTGGAAGACCTTAGCGCCATGCTCGGTGACCTCGATAGAGCTTCCCAACGAGTGGGTCTAAAAATGAACATGGACAAGACGAAAATTATGTCTAATGCCCATGTTGTACACGCTCCAGGATTTGTTGGGAACTCTAAAATCGAAGTTGTTGACGAATATGTCTACCTGGGACAACAGTCCGATTAGGCAAGTCGTCCAACTTCTATAGTAAGGTCCAACAACGAATCCAACTCTGATTGAACTACGCAGCGTCTTTGAGTCCGAAATACCTCAGTGCCTAAAGACAAAGGTCTTTGAACAGTGCGTGTTGCCAGTGATGTCTTATGGATGTGAAACGTGGTCCCTCACTGTTGGCCTCTTAAATAAGCTCAAAGTCACTCAAAGAGCGATGGAGAGAGCTATGCTCGGGGTTTCTCTGCGTGACAGAATCCGCAACGAGGAGATTCGCAGACGAACTGGAGTAACCGACATAGCTCGTAGAATCAGCAAGTTGAAGTGGCAATGGGCAGGCCACATCGCTCGTAGAACTGATAACCGCTGGGGAGTAAAGGTTCTAGAGTGGAGGACCACGAACTGGAAAGCGCAGCGTTAGACGGCCTCTTTCTAGGTGGACCGATGACCTTATGAAGGTCGCGGGCCGCCGTTGGTTGCGGGTGGCCCAGGACCGTTCGTTGTGGAAATCTTTGGGAGAGGCCTATGTCCAGCAGTGGACGTCCTATGGCTGTTAATGATGAATGAATGATGATGAATGGTCCACAATGGACATCCGAAGAGTTTAACGTTTTTTGTAAGAATAATAATATTAGGCACATATGTACTGCACCTTATCACCCAGCCAGCAATGGCTTAGCGGAAAGGGGAGTTCAAACCTTCAAAAAGGCCATGTTAGCATATAATTTTGATAAGAATTGTTTAGATCATAGTATACAGCAATGGCTATTAGCTTATCGTACAGCACCACATGCCACAACAGGCAAGGCACCGTGTGAGTTAATGTTCGGTAGAAAACTCCGTACACATTTATCTTTAATAGAGAAAGATTTAATTATTCCTCGGCAGTCGTTTTGTAATAAACCTGTAAAGCAATATTTACCGGGTGATAAAGTATTGATTGCATCATATGATAACTCTAGAAAATGGCTAGATGGTGTTATTGATAAACCAGTAGGAAATGTTATGTATGATGTGCACACTGACAAAGGCATACTCACCCGGAATGTTACTCGGTGTTTGCCTAACTATAGTATACCTAATGAAAGTATATTGGAGCAAGAAAAAGAATCTGAGAAATTAGAATTAAATAAGCCGTTAATAAACAAAGAAATACCAAATAACATTGCTAATTCTCCTATTCTAGTTCAGCCATAAGTGCGTAGAAGTGCACGTACTCATAAGCCTGTTCAGAGACTTGATTTGTAATAGGTAAATTAAAATTTAGGTGAGGAGTGTTGCATAAATTATAATCTGTGCTAGAATTAGGGTCTATGACCGTGATTCTGCAGTCTATGGCCTTTTTGGTATATTAATTAATCTCGTGTGCGTTCGTGAAATTAAACATGCAATGTAAATAACACCGAGTTTTAATTATACACTAACGCAGCAGCCTTGTACATATTTAGCAAAGATGTGACAGTAGTGTTGTATTGTCAAGTTTAAGTGATACGTGTAATGATTTATGGTGCTAGCAACGAGTTTCAAAATGCAACAAAAACACTTTCTAACAACTTTAAGTTTTAATTTTTAACGCGACACCTTGCCTCGGTCACCTGATGGTTGATGGATTCCGTGAACTTAGTACTAGGAGTAGACTTAGTACCTACTAGCAGTCATTCAGTACTCAAGACTTCTTTCACATAAGTTTATAACCATAGTTTTACTTATTATGATCGATGTACATACTTACGCGCGTAACTTATTATTATTTATAATAATTCACCAATGCAACTTCGGGCACCCTTTTATACACCTACTTAGTTTCATTGTTACATACAGTTTAACCACGTTACATCTTTCTGTTGTCGTTTTCACACACCGTCTGTAATTTCGATAGAAAACCGATTATTGCCGTAGAGCAGGGATTTCCAAAGCGGGTTCCGTAGGATAATCAAGGTTCCGCAAAAATTATTTGAAATTATGAAATTAGAATCTTTACTTGGTAGTTGGCAAAATCCGGACTAGGACATTATCTAGGTCAGAGGTCCGAGTTCCAAAATTAGATTTTGGAATCTTATCTTATCATCTTTCTATCACCTTTGTGTGTGTACGGTTCTAAGTCACCGCATACACCACCGCTGAACGCGTGTAGGTACTGGGACAGTGTCATTGGCTCGCGTGCGTAATGAAGTAAATTACATTGCGTAATGACGTAAAAATAAGAAAATTTTAGATTTTAATAAAAATATTCTTCTAAACAGCTTGTTCTTATGATTAAAAGGTATAAAATGTAAAAATATAAATTAAAAAAATATATTGAAATAATAATAAAAAACAAAATACATTTTTGTAAAGAGAGAAAGTAGTAAATATAATCATATCCCAAGTTAATGGAAGTGGTCTTCTGACACCCTGTATAATGGCCATCATTAGTCAAAAGTGTCAATAATTTTAAATTTTTGCCTACACGTCCGCTTCATTGGACCGCGGGATTGGACTTGCGGGCTGGACGGTGAGTAAGGCACATAAGCTTCATAGTCTCCTGCAAATCCAGCAGCCCGTAAGGCCGCAGCTTCGAATTTCACGGTGAGAGGCGCCACGGCAAGTCGAACACTTGAGTGTCGAGTCAAATGTCAATGTCGTATATGACAGCTTGACACTTGACACTTCGATTTTAACTCTATTGTATTAGCGCAAAGTTCTATTTTCAATGCTCAAGATTTTCTACAGCCTTCCGGAATCCGGTGCATAAGTCCCAGCCTAAGCATGAAATTAAAGCGGAGTAGTAGCCAAAAATAAAAATGATTGTCACTAAGTGAATATTTGACAGCCAATCTATTTCCCGCCATTATAACGACACTGGCAAATGGTTATAAGCCGATGCCATATATAAATAATAAAAAAAAAGAAACGTCACTCATCAGCTGTAGGAAAGAAGAAGAAGAAATGCGTAGATTTGAATGAAACTTATTTATGCTTGAATCGTGGAAAATACGATGAAGACTTTAGCGATACTAAATTATTCACCATCAAAATTTCGTGTCGAGTGCTGGCCAGTGGCAAAGGAAGCTGTGCGCTCCTCATTACATCACAAGTGTTAATCCGGAGCGCACACGTTTAGAACATAGATAAACATGGCATCATTGGCTGTGTTTGATTTTGACCGCACCGTGGTGCATGAAGACTCTGATGCCACAATAATAGAAAGGCTTCGTGAGAAACAGCCAGAATGGGAGTCAGATAATCAAGACTGGACACCTTACATGAGTGATGTAAGTTTGAATTAATTTTATAAAAACATTTTTTATTAGGGACGGGTTATTTCGATCTGTTACACCAAATAATCAAAGATTTCACCATGAGGGAATTTAAGTAAACAGCAGGTCATCACGTTCAACATCACGTTTGTGTATATACCCTACAGTAATCCTAGAATACATTTTAGGCTATTGCTAATTGTCTGCTAAACGGATAATTAAAATAATTTAATGGAAGATGCTAAAGATCCAACACTGGATGAATAAAAAATAATTATTCGTCCGACAGTTAAAAAAATAATAATTTATGGTTTACAATTATTTTTTAGCTTTTAAATTGTCGGATGAATAATATTTTTTTATTAATCCAATAATTTTAATAAAAATTTCTAATTAAATTATCTGATGACTAAAAATAATCATTTGTCCGTTATTTTCATGATTATTGAATAATTTATTAAAGTTAATAAAAATTGAAATATTTTTCTTATAATCATATAAGGTATGTTGGGGTAAGAGCGGATGGTTTTTTGATGTGTTAGGAAAACTTTATAAAAGTATTTTTATTTTAATACTCTGTTTAGTTAACAAATATCTGACTTATCTATATAATGGAAGAAATAATACTCTTTATGATAATTAATAACTGAACCTGTTATAGTTGACAGTAGTTTGTATTTCTGTCAAAATGAGATCTAATTAAGTATGAAGTGTTTTTGATTAGACGGGAAAGGGTGGAGCATGTGGGGAAAGAGCGGACTGCATTCTAAAATCAACTCTATCGCTTCTATACACAAGGTTTATAAAGAATTCTATTTCACTCTTACCCCAGTGAAATTGTGCATTTTCAGCAATCTTGATTTTTTCAAATCTTGGCCAGAATCAACAAATTTGTTTTTAAAAAAGTATTGTATGTCCGCTCTTCCCCCTTCGAAAATGAAACAAAAAGTTGCTTCTCAAACTTTATTCATAACATATAAACAATCACAAGGCATTTGAGTAAGTATTAGATAAAAAGTTAATATAGTAAATATAAACAAATACTTAAATAAAATTAAATATTCAATAAATTTAATTCTAATGTGATTTGGCAAGGTAAGGAACTATCATCTGAGATCATAAAAAAGGGAAATAAGGTACATGTTTTATAACTAAAGAACGGCTGAACCGATTTGCCTGAGAATTGGTAGGGACGTTGCTGAGAACCAGGAGAAGGACATAGGATAGATTTTTATCACATCCCAGGGTAGGTGTAGCGTAGGTGTAGGGTAGGTGTAGGTTAGGTGTTTTGTAAATAATTTAATACTAAAAATGCAAAAAAAAAAAACAAGTTTCACTTGATTACGCCGCCGCGCTTCTGTGTTTTTCTGCTTTATCAATTGCTACATAGGTACAAATATTTTTTTAACATTTTATATAGCAAATAAAAAGCTAAGAAAGATAAAAGGCCTCATCATTTACGTTGGCTAATATATAGTTCTTATTGTTTTCTGGATCTCTTACTATGTTTATTATTTTGACAATGAAATAGTCGGGAACTTCGTCTTGATCTATTTTCTTTGGAATGATAAAATGTAACTTAGGTTTCTTTTGAGTTTTTAGAAATGTTATTGTGTAAAAGGTATTTTTTATAGATTTTTTAGTAGAATTAATAAACCCTATATAATATATCCATTTTCTGTTATAGTAGATACTCTTGAAATACGAAAGAATCAGTTCTTGTCAGATGACAAGAACTGATTCTTTCGTATTATATGTTTTGGGATCGTCCGCTGTTGTAATATTTTCATCATATTCGTCATTTCTAAAAGTTTGTGTAATCTATATCTATGTCTGAATTACCATCTTTCTTTAGTTGAATTGCTGTTTTCAATTGACTTTGACTTGTTTTCCTTGAAATAAATTGACCTGTACTTTCATCTAATATAAATTCGTAAGGGTTTTCGTCATGCAAAGTATCTTTTTCATTGGTATCAGTATCACTTTCTTCTAAAATATTTTGGATATCAGATTCTTTTAATATTATCTTTTGTTGTTGATCCTTTTAATTCTTGTGTTTGCATAGTCATAAAATATTTTGTCACTCTTATGTTCGGTGTCAGATTTTGTGTTTCTCTCTGTAAGTCCAGCTTCACTTTCATTTTCTTCATCTTCTTCTATGTTAAATATATCTGAATCACTGTGTGTGCTTACACTGCCTGATACTTCTGTATCACTTAAATATATACATTTTTGTTTCTTTGTTTGAACAGTACATACTCTTTTAGTCTTCCTCTTTGCCTTTAAATTCCTGTTTATCTTTAACTTCGTATTTGTCTTTTCATTCGAACACCCTGGCAACGTCTTCATTATTACAGATCATGGTAGAATTACTATTTAAACTATCGATCTTTTTTGTAGATTTTTTTGTATTTTTTTTTCTGTTCTCTTGTCAAGTGTAACTTCTGAACTTTTTTTCTTTTCCAAAAACGCATGTGTAATAACTTCTGCACCTTTGGTTACACGTGTCATCTTCACAGTTTTTTTCTTTGGATCATTGCGACATTGTTGTTTCATTTTTTCAAGTAATAGGTCTTCAAAGGTGTGTACGTAAGCGGCTTTTTTAAACTGAATTTTCGATGGAAGCACGAGATTATTTTAACATTTGGTACAGGCTTGGTTACGAGATTAGAATTAAATTCATTATCGGAAGAAATATTCGCAGGAACAGAATTATGATTAGCAGTCTCCTTTCTTTGTATTTCGAAGGTGATTTCTGGTCGAGAGATGACTACAGGAGAAGAAGTATTTTAGGAAAGGAAATTAAACTCTCTCGACTAGACTGTGGAAAGGTGACTTTTGAATTTTCTTCAAGCATGGCTTTCGAAGCAAATGTGACTTGCTGAGAATTCTCTTCAGATATTGTATGAATGTCGGCTCCTAAAGAAGATATAGTTCTTGAAGTAGCAAAAACAGTCTCGATAGAATCGGAAATCATTTCGGAGAGAGGAGTGGTGTAAACTAATCTCTGATTAATCGCATTTAAACATAACTGTTGAAGAGTTTCAGGGTCATTGTTTTGAAAATTTGATGATTTTTTTGCTTCAACATGGTGTAACCATCTTTTATAAGCTGCCGGCTCATATTTATCAACTGGGAATACATTTGCGTTATATGGAAATATACCTGCTTTTATAAAGCCATTTTTTATAATTTCAGGTTTAGTTTTGTGCCAAACATCTGCAAACGTTTCAGAAAACTCTCGTTTTTGCAATTTCACACCAATATTTTTACGTTGCCAATCCACGAGCTTTTTGTCCCAAATTGATTTTACTGACTTGAATACAGCTAAGTCGAGTAGTTGCAAAAGATGTGATGTGTGTGCCGGCAACTTAAGTATTGTTTTTCAGAGCCAACTCTACAACTTTATCAATATCATCAACATGGGTACAATGTCCATCATAAATCAAAAGCACAGGTCTTTTTTCTCCCAGCCCGGGTATAACAACATCTTTCATATAGTTATAAAATACTTCCATCTCCATCCATCCGCGCTTTGTTGCCGCGTAAGCGATTTCAAAGTCATATTCCGCCTTTTTCTCTGCCATCCAATTTTCATATTGCTTTAAAAACAATTAAAGGGTTCAGTTTTTCTCCTTTGGCATTAACCGTGGTAAGCACTGTGACGTTTTCTTTGCCTGTGCCAACTGTAGTTCGACTGCATGGTAACCCTTTTCCTCCAACCACTTTAGTTTTAGTCGGATCCAAACAAATCGACGTTTCATCCAAATTCCATATAGAATCCGCATCGGTAATATTTAACTCTAAAGAGTGTTTTGTAAATTGTGAAATACTCGTTAATAATGAAAGGGTCAGTCATCTTTTTGCGCAAATATTCTACTGATTGTGGTTTCTTTATAGATAACCGATTACGTTTTCTAAAGGCTAGAAAC
>JAYRCH010000733.1:0-124732 GCA_037179445.1 Phengaris alcon alcon
AACCTGTGTGCCAGCATATTACCGCGGATCGATAGCGCCCTGCGCTCCCTCTCAATATCCTCCTCATCACTGAGAGTATCTGTCACCACGTGACCGAGGTATTTAAATTTTGTAACACGACGCAGAGGTACTTCGTTAAGTAAAGGTGGTGGACAATGTTGATGATTGAAAATCTTACTATTGCATTTAAATATCATGTACTCACACTTACCAACATTATACTCTAAGCCGTGTTCAAAAAAGCATCTTGAGTACGTTCGTGCATGTAGCGCGGACCACCAGTAAAATAAGAGGGCAAAATAACTAAACGGCCCATATTCACCGTATCATTATCTTGCTGCATGGCGTCGCGAAGGTGCACGTATTCTTCAGCGCGCAGCTGCCTTTGATTAGATCGTATATAAACTAATCTTTCGGTTTCAATTTTTGCGTACATATCTACAATAAACTGATTGAATAAGCCACGAAAACGTTGAAGTATACAAACCTATTCCGTCTTACTTGCAAGTGGTAACAGTAAAATTGAAGGCATGAAATCTTTTTATTATAAGTAGGTGCGCCTGTACGCGGATCAGTTTGGTATAAAGCAAAATTGTAACTATCTTCTCCTCGACAGTATATCAAAGGATATTGCAAACTGTCGTAAGCCCTGTGGGTTTCGTAAATACGTTGCAAACGATTGTCTCTGGAACGGATAACGATATCATGCTATCACATTCCTGGTCGACCAATACCACAGCAACTTCATTCGTGGATGGAGCATTATATAGCCCAGGGTGTTCCTGAGTTGGACGCCTATCGGCATTTATAACAATTTTATAATTGTTATCATCTTCTCGAGGAAGAGCTTCTAAAGCCGATTTAAAACTGCATACATACGAATTAACCTGATGCAACATGTTCTGAAGTTGTGAAATGAGTTCAGTATTTAAATTCGGGAAATATTGATTTCTTATATTCGACTGTTCGTTGTAGTCGGATACAAAATATATTTGAAGAAATTTAGGTTGGTCTTCAGGCAAAAGGGATCCTATCAAATGGTAAACCTGACCTTGTATCTTAAAAGTAGGCATGAAAGGACCTTCTGAGATTTGTTGAGCACCAAAGGATGTCATTTGAAACGCACTATTATAAGTGCGAATATTGTCTAAAAACTGTTTCGATTGCACATGTTCACCTAAAAGTAGTGATTTTAAAGGTTCCGGTGGGTCTTCGAATAAAGGCAAATTTATTTTACCTCCAGAACAACAGAAACCAGCCGACTCCTTACTCCACTTTGAAGCATTACAAAAAGAACATACCACGTTCATATCGCCTATTACAGAAGATGATCTGTAATCAATTGTGAGGTTATAAGCAAACCCACTTTTATATTTGTCGGACCACGCCACCGAATTTCTAAATTGATCTTCTATGTATACATCTAAGTTATTAAGACTATGTCGAAATCTATCTGCAGTAAGACGGGCCTCTCGCTGTTCGTCCGTTTCAAGAGACCATATATTTTCGATTCTTAATCTCTCATTAGACAGACTTATTGATCGTTCGTGTCTCAAAGAATTGTAATGTTCGCGTACCGACTTTAGTCGTTGTTCATGCTCATATTCATCTTCGAGATATCGAATAATATTATGGTGCACCCTATCATTTGTTAAACGGTCTTCATATTGAGTAAAAGTTTCAGATTCTCGAGATAAAATATGCCGTTCGCGGTCAGCTGTGAGGCGCAATTCCCTCTCAGTAAAAGTTTCTGACTCGCGAGACAATGTATGCCGTTCGCGGTCAGCTGTGAGACGCAATTCCCTCTCAGTAAAAGTTTCTGACTCGCGAGATAAAATATGCCGTTCGCGGTCAGCTGTTAGACGCAATGTCCTCTCAGTAAAAGTTTCTGACTCGTGAGAAAATGTATGACGTTCGCGGTCAGCTGTGAGACGCAATTCCCTCTCAGTGAAGGTTTCGGACTCGCGAGACAATGTATGACGTTCGCGGTCAGCTGTGAGACGCAATTCCCTCTCAGTAAAGGTTTCTGACTCGCGAGAAAATGTATGTCGTTCGCGATCAGCTGTGAGACGCAATTTTCGTTGTGCAGCAGTTTCAGCTTCTCGGGATAACACATGTTGTTCTCGGTCATTGGTAAGACTCAGCTCTCGCTGAGAAAAGCTTTGAGACGCCCGTGATGTAGCATGTCTCGCTCTGTCAGCTGCTAATCGCACCTCTCTCTCAGGAGAGCTTTCATTGGCTCGAGAAGTTGAGGCACTAACTCTCATAGAGTTTAACCGATGCGCTCTTTCCTCTGCCGATTCTTGAGAACGCGTATTTCTCATCCTCTTAGCATCTCTCGAATTTAGAGATAAAGATGGTCGTTTTTTAGGAGGCATTGTGAATTTTTAATCGACGGTAACAGAAGCTACCTTACACTTATGAAATCTAAATGCTTACTTAAATACCTAAGTATCTACCTAAACTACGTTTAATATGCGTATGTTATAACCTATTTGACACCTAAGTACCTATTTAAAACTACTGCTAAATAAATGTTAACTTATAATTAATCTAAAAGTAATTTAAATAAGGAGACTATTATCTAAATGAACCTATAAAATGTGAAAAATATAGGTAACTACTAAAACTAAATAATTCTACTTTCGAAATATTTAACACTACCAAAATAACTAATAAACTAAAATAACTAAACTACTAATACTAACAAAACCTCTATACCTATTTCATAAAATAAAGACAAAACAAATCTAATAATAACCTATTCAAAAACTAAAAATCGCGCTGATAAGCACTAATAACTATAATTGTCTGTCAATAAGGTCGAACAATCTGAACGTCCTATCGCTTCAACAGCCAAATATTGTATGAAGTTCGCACGCGGACCCCCCGCCTTTTTATACCTCCCGCCGCGAAGCGCGTCGAGCGCGGCAACTGATACACAAAAATAATCCTTATTGCATGATTCTGTATTCACGCGCGATGACTTATTAGTGTATTTCATGTATAACTTTGGTGTTTCTACACCGATTTACATGATTCTTTTTTTATTGAATAAGTAATAATGTTAACTTTTTTTAATTAGGGATGAGTGAGAGTGTTGTAAACGTAAGATTAGACCAATATAATCAGAAAGCTCCGAATTGCTAAGCTACCGGAAGTTTCACGTGCTATTGTGAGTCAACCATAAAAGATAGACATTATGCTGTCAAGAAATATTTTTATATAATATTAAGGAAAATATTTCCGTCATACGTGATTTCTATGCAGCTCTAACCATTAAGGCTGCACACGCGGTGGAAGCTTAAAAATGGAGTAACTTCTCCCGTTTTCCCAATATATCCCTTCACTGCTCTGCGTCTATTGATCGTAGCGTAATGAAAAGTATACTATAACCTGCCCAGGAGTATGAAGAATAATTGTGCCAAATTTCATTAAAATCCGTCGAGTAGTTTTTGTTTCTATAACGAACATACAGACAGACAGACAGACAGACAGACAGACAGACAGACAGACAAACAAAAATTTTACTGATTGCATTTTTGACATCAGTAGCGATCCCCAATCACCCCCTGATAGTTATTTTTTTTAAATATTTCATGTACTGAATTGACCTCTCTACAGATTTATTATAATATAGATTACAGACGCTAGAGGCGTGGACAGACAACAGACAGACAGACAGACGGACGGACAGAGCGAAACTATAAGGATTCCTTGAGTATTACGGAACCCTGAAAATGAAAAAATTGCTTGTCCTAACCTTTATTTTATGATTTTCTAATTCATTATGCTCTAAATTAAAGGAATCGTACAAATATGTTCCTTAAAAAGTTTGCTTTTGTGGAAGTTATGACAACAATATTAGAAATATAAGTCTCATATATATATACGACTTTTATTTCTAATTATAAGAATATATATCGAAAAAAGTTTGCTTTTGTGGAAGTTATGACAACAATATTAGAAATATAAGTCTCATATATATATAACGACACATATTAGCGCAGATAAGTAAGTTACTTTACCACTTGTTAAAGCCCTTGGACTAAACTTATATCTTGCTTCGATTTGTCAATCGATTCTTCAACAGCTGTTAAGCTTTGGTTGCAACACAAAAGCGGTACTTCTAATCGCTATAAATCTCACTCGTCATATCTGTCACGGTCATCGCGTTGAGATGTTATCCCCAACTATTCGAGTCGATACTCCAAAGTTGTAGTGGTTCAACTTGAATTGAAAGGTTTTCGTGATGTAACTATAGTCTCGTTGGATTGTAAAAAGAAGTTTAAATACAATTTCAATTTAAATAGAATTATGGTTTTAGATATTACACTCGTGCTAACCCTGCCCAATTTTTCTGTTAATGGTATTCTTAGTTGTTTTTTGTTTTTCTTTTTTGCTGTTTTTCTTGTTCTGTGATACCACTGTTTTAGTGTCCTGTAATGTCTAAAATATTCGGAATGAAGAGTTATTTATTTATTTATTTAAATACTTTTGGTAATAATAATATTATGTTTGTTACGAGTTTATTACGCCGGTTCTCCGAGTTTATTACGCAGCTACTCCGAGTTTATTACGCAGCTCCTCCGAGTTTATTACGCAGCTCCTACGAGTTTATTACGCAGCTCCTCCGAGTTTATTACGCCGGTTCTCCGAGTTTATTACGCAGCTCCTCCGAGTTTATTACGCAGCTCCTCCGAGTTTATTACGCAGCTCCTCCGAGTTTATTACGCCGGTTCTCCGAGTTTATTACGCAGCTCCTCCGAGTTTATTACGCCGGTTCTCCGAGTTTATTACGCAGCTCCTCCGAGTTTATTACGCAGCTCCTCCGAGTTTATTACGCAGCTCCTCCGAGTTTATTACGCAGCTCCTCCGAGTTTATTACGCCGGTTCTCCGAGTTTATTACGCAGCTCCTCCGAGTTTATTACGCAGCTCCTCCGAGTTTATTACGCAGCTCCCCCGAGTTTATTACGCAGCTCCTCCGAGTTTATTACGCCGGTTCTCCGAGTTTATTACGCAGCTCCTCCGAGTTTATTACGCAGCTCCTCCGAGTTTATTACGCAGCTCCTCCGAGTTTATTACGCCGGTTCTCCGAGTTTATTACGCAGCTCCTCCGAGTTTATTACGCCGGTTCTCCGAGTTTATTACGCAGCTCCTCCGAGTTTATTACGCAGCTCCTCCGAGTTTATTACGCCGGTTCTCCGTGTTTATTACGCCGCCTTCCATAAATATCTCTGCAGATTCTCATATTAAAAAATTATTTTAATTTATTATTCAAAATATTAGCACAATGATAATTATATCATATCTGAATATAATTATATTCATATCCGAACAAAGAGACTGAGAAAATATTATTTCGCATTATGCCACGGGCAAAATATGCTTTTGACGTTTACAAATTTTATCGTATCTATTTGCCTGCATTTAGCATAATTATAAAATATTTTAACATGAATAAAGTTAATCAAAGTGCAAAAGTAGGTACTCTACGTTCATAAGGTGCGATTACATGGGCAAATAAAATTGATCAATTATGAGCAATTATGCAACAAGCATCAATTTGGGAGAATATTTTGCAACTACAATATATAGCGATAAGGAGCAATTACAATAAACTTATATTATATATTATGTTTTAAAAAATCGACTTTATATTTCTCCTTTACAAAACGCCAATTTCATATGTAATGACCTAATATTGGGTATATAATAGTAAAGTATACCATTGCTATGCACTTTTGCCATCTCATAGGTAGTTAATTGATAACTTTACTAAAAAAACCATTCGGACAGGAATTAATAAAATCTTTGATGGCGCTTTGGACTGCCCCATCGGAGTTGAATTTTTCCCTTGCAAGAAGTTATCCAAATTTCGAAAAAAAATGGTAATCTGTTGGAGCAAGAGCCGGGAAGTACGGTGGATACGAGTATCTTTTTCATTTCATTCAAGACATTCCAATTGAAGCTCATCTAATTTGTTAGCCGTCTGTTGTGCAGTGTGTGGTCTAGTGTTGGCCTGAAGCAGCATTAGTCTAAAGCGAATGACCAACCTCGGTTGTATAGTAGCTAGCTTTTCCATCATGATTTGCAGTTGCTGGCAATAGACATCTGCCGTAATCGTCTGGCCAGATTTAAAAAAGCTGTAGTGAACGACACCGGCACTAGTCCACCAAACGCTCACAATAAACTTTTTTTGAGACAATTTTCGCTTGGGGCAGGCTTTAGCTGGTTCGCCAGGGTTCAGTCATTGCAATGAGCTTTCCGATGATCGTACAGGATCCACTTTTTATCACAGATAATGATTCGATTTAAAATCCCTTCATTAAGTGCCGGTTGAGTAATGTAACGCATCAGTCGACGCGCGTTTGTCGGTTTGATGCACTCAATTCATGACGTACCCACCATTCAAGCTTTTTCACCTTCCCAATTTGCTTCAAATGGATTAAAACAGTTTTATCACTAACACCGCAGCCTGAAGCTAACTCGGACGTGGAATGCGATGGATCCGCTTCCACAAAGTCTCTGAATGGGGTAGACGTAACTTAGTCCAATTCAACCCCGCCAAGACACAAGTCTGCGCGTTCACCACTAAAAAGTCTCCAATGGTCGTATATCCTCGTTTCGAGGGCACATCTTTAACCATCTCCCCTAGCATTGAGATACTTGGCGTCAACATATCGAGCGAAGTCCAGTTCCGATATCATCTAGAGGGTAAGGCCAAGTTAGCCTCGAAGAAGCTTGGTGTTCTTGACAGAGCGAGACAGTACTTCAGTCCGGACCAACGCCTACAACTCTACAAGGCGCAGGTTCAGCCTCATATGGAATATTGTTCTCATCTCTGGGCAGGGGCGCCAAAATACCAACTGCTCCCTCTGGATCGTATCCAACGAAGGGCCGCTCATTGTTGACTGCCATAGTGTTTCAAACAGCCTGAACCCCTTGGAATTACGCCGAGATGTAGCTTCACTCTGCATCCTCTATCGGTTGTATCACGGGGAGTGCTCTGAGGAATTGTTCGGAATCATACCACCTGCAACTTTTCGCCATCGTCCAACGCGAAAAACATACCATCCTCATCACCTTGATGAGTGGCAGTCTTCCACCGTGCGCTTTTCGCGTAACTTTTTGCCGCGCACTGTAAAACTCTGGAACGAACTGTCACCAGCAGTATTTCCGGACCTATACGACCTGCAAACCTTCAAGAAGAGTGCGTATTCCCTCTTAAAAGGCCGGCAACGCACCTGCAGCTCTTCTGATGTTGCGAGTGTCCATGGGCGACGGTAGTTGCTTACCATCAGGTAATTCGTTTGCTCGTTTGCCCCCTTATTTAATAAAAAAAATAAAAAATAATAAAAAACAATAGCCTTCAATTCTTCATTATCAACTTTGGTCTCCGGCTGTCCACGGGGCTTGTTCTGCAGGTCGAAATTTCCAGAATGAAAACGTTGGAACCAAAAACGCACTGTGTTTTCGTTTTCGACACCGCCGCCATAGACATCATAAATCCTTAGAGCCGTTTCTGCAACACTGGTGCCAAGGTGGAATTCGTACTCGAAAATAATACGACATTTGAAGTTTTCCATTTTGTAAACAGAGTGATGCAAAGAAAAAACCAAATGAGGAAAAAACACATGAATTACGCTTTTCGAAACAAACGCATCAGTAAATAGCGGTATAAATTTTAAATTGGAATTCCTAACCAAATAACATATATTTGAGATCAAAGTTGCCAGTACGACAAAACGACAATTTCATATATATATATATATTTATATTCTAAGAAACTTATATACAATACTTTCATACACGAGCAATTCAGTTGAAAAAAAATCGTACCAGCGAGCAATATGGAATATAATTATGGAGCAACTAGAACCAATATTGCCGAAACAAATGCCGATTTTTTTCGGAATATGCTACATCAAGATGTACAAGTACCTATTGTCTAGAAGACACCCCATCCTACCCTACACACGTCACCCACTACAATTGGGAGACCTGTAACCGCTGTCACCTGTCACCCGCCGCCGGAAGTACCGCCGTCGTGACAGATCAATATGGATGCACACTTCCGGCGACATCGAGAGCCGCGCCCCAGTTTATATAATTCGATCTTCAGACGCGTAATTTAATTGCTTGCTTCTAGTGATAGTTTTAAGGACCGCTTGTTGTGTTTGAAAATCTTGCTTAATTGGTATTTATAGAAAAAAACATGACGTGCACCAGAGTACACGTGAAAGAAGTGATCCTTCATTAATCATTTTAAATTCAAAAATACTTCACTTAAAAACTACAATCACTTAAAAAAAGATTCGAATAATTAAAATTTAACCACATGGCGTCACCTGTGTCTTGAGCAGTACTTTACCCGTTGGTCGGGGGGGGGGGGGGGGGGGGGGGGAGTTTGTTTTTAAAGGGAGTCGCAGTCTGTTTAAAAATAATAAATACAAACTACATATAGGTACAAAATATTAGTTTTTTGAACGAATCTTTTGTATGAAACGTCGAAAAAATCCTTCGAACATTCGAACCAGTGAAGGCTAATATAATGTATAGCTGATAAAAATAGCGCGCAATGTACATATTATTATTATTAAAATTTTATAGTGACCTTTTACTTAACTTTTTGGCTTTTTCGTGAGTCGCGACATAAAAATGGTTGAGAAACGTGCTTTAGAAGGTTAAGTTGTTATGTAAGAATTATAAGTAGCTTCCGAAAGATAGGGTTATAGCGAATGCGTTATATCCAAAATCGTGTCGTGACGCGACCGCCGCCTTTCACTTTCACTCTCAACGCCGCGTTCCCCTTTAAAATATGAACTATACATACATAATATAATCACGCCTCTTTCCCGTAGGGGTAGGCAGAGACCACTTCTTTCCACTTGCTACGATCCTTACATACTTGTTTCGCTTCGTCCACTTTCATTATTCTCTTCACACATGCTCTTCGGTTTAGGGTACTCTTGACCTGGCCTTTTTTCAAGACATCCCCGATTTGGTCTCGAAACGTCCGCCTAGGTCTACCCCTTCCGACACTTCCATTCACACTCGCCTTATACACTTTTTTCGTCAATCGTTTTTCATTCATTCTCTCGACATGGCCAAACCATCTCAGCATACCTTTCTCAATTTTTGTCACTACATCTTTTTTCAGACCACAAAGTTTTCTTATCTCACTATTTCTTATCCTGTCACTCAGTTTAACTCCTATGATACTTCTTAACGCTCTTATCTCAACTGCATTTATTCTGCTTTCATGTTTCTTCTGCCATACCCAACTTTCACTTCCGTACATGAGTGTCGGAACCAACATCCCCTCACGCACAGCCAAACGAGCCTTGTTAGACACCTTCCGACTGTTCATAAAGGAGTGCAAAGCTCCATTCACCCTGTAGCATAGCTACATTTTTTTTAACGTATCGTTATAACTAATAACGATGCGTATAGCGTCATCTATTAGCAGTTGTCGATATTAATAATAGCTAATTTGTGATATACAACGCCATCTATTGGCAAATGCGTCTAACTAGAGCTTCATCTCTGATATTTCTTTATTGTGGCATTCGTATTACGCATTACCGCTAATTGTCGGTTAAAAAAAAAGAACAATTAATGTCAGGAGAGGTATAAAAGGGTTGTCGCGACAGGACAACGTCCTTTTTCCCTGCCGAATTTTGGTTGTTCAACTTCTTCTAGATACAAGTTTATACTAAATAAAATTATAATATTTTAACCCCGTGTAAGGGTGAGTAATTTGAAATATCTGTGTTGTGAATGTTTGCTAAATCACGCTTGTAATTAAAACACATTATTTTTTCCTGTGAATTAGCACCATTGTAGAATTTGTTGGCAAACCTTTTGATTGGCCACGTGCTTAATTTTTCATTGTTTCATTTTTCCGATCTTGCATTGTTAGATATTATTAGGATGTTTGTATCAAATTAATTGTCCTTCATATCATTTTATCTTTTATCTTTTTTTCGCTTATCCCTTATTTTGTGATGGATACACAGCCCATGGTTGGATCGTTAGGGGCTAGAACCATGGCTGCTGTGGTCCACACTCTTCACACGCTGGTATGAATGTTTCCAGGGAACTACGGTACGGGTACAAGCACCGCTATCTACATCCTCGGTACGGCACTGCTTGGCTTACCCTTCGCCATCTGATGACTATCTGGCCTGTGCCACGGACTGTCCGCTCCTAGGCGACCACGTCGTGACGAGTTCCTGACCCGAACACAGGACCCGAAAGCGCCACGTGTTGTCATACCTACCGTCGACAGATCCAGCTAAGTGCCGTGTGGTTTAAAGGCCCCACCAATCTCTAAAGACACTAGAGGCTAAACCAGATACGTACGGCCTCCTGCCCACGACCCCTATTTTTTTTTTTAATATATATATATTGTCACGGGAAATCTCCTTTTTTTTATTTTAATTTCCCCCGTAACAACCCTGTTTCCTGTATTCACTCTTCTTTCAATATCACTCTCACACTTTCCATCTTTTGTAAACTTTGATCCTCGATAGACAAACTCAATCACCTGTTCGATTTGTTCATCTCCAATCACGATATTGCAGTCTGTCACTGCCTCATCTCTTTCAAACACCATCACTTTCGTCTTCTTTACATTCATCTTCATTCCCTTTCTAACAAAAGCTCCACTCATAGCAGTTACCATCTCCTGCAACTCCTCGGCCGAAGACGCAAGTAATACTTGGTCATCAGCATAGAGAAAACATTTGACGAGTAGCTCATTCATTTTCAACCCACTTTCATTCTCTTTAAAATCTGTCAAGCAATTGTTAATGAACAGATTAAACAGCCACAGTGACGCTACACATTCCTGTCTAACACCTTTTTCGATATAAAACCATTCGGTGTATGCCCCATTTATCCTTACACAAGCACTAGAATCCCTATAAAGAGATTGCAATGCTCGTATGAAGATACTGCTCACCCCGTTCACGGACAATGCTGACCACAATTCATCCCTCACCACTCTATCATAGGCCTTTCAAGATCCACGAACGTGCAATAGACCTTCTTGTTTTTAGCAAAATACTTTTCGGCTATGCATCGCAATGAAAAGACCTGATCCGTACATCCCATTCCCTTTCTAAATCCCGCTTGTGCATCCCATACTTTTTCGTCTGTTTCATTCACAACCCTTTCAATCAATACTTTCGCATACAATTTCCCGACGACGCTGAGAAGACTTATACCGCGGTAATTTATGCAGTCCTGCCGTGATCCTTTTCCCTTAAATAATAGCACTTTGCACCAGTCTCCCGGTACTTGCCCATTTCGCCAGCACAAATTGAAAAGGCGGTACAGCTGGCTAGCCACTATGCCCTGTCCGGCCCTCAGCATCTCGGCGGTAATTCTGTCATACCCTGCAGCCTTACCTTATCTCATACTTTTCAACGCTTTCACTATTTCATCCATGCTTATCTCACTTTCATCAACATTTAAATTAGATTCCATGGAAGATGCCGGATGTTATAGGTGCACAGAAAGTGCACTTCCTCTCTTTCAAACAAACTTTCAAAATACTCTTTCCATCTCTTTAACACACATTCTTCGCCTTTTATAATGCTCCCATCTTGACTCCTGATTGTACTCAGCTCCGAGGTAGAAATTTTTCCTCTGGCTGTTTTGATGGATTTCCAGAAAAACTTGATGTTTGACTGGAAATCTTCAGTGAGTCTCCTATCAAAATCATCCTTTCGTTCTTCTTTCTTTCTAGACACAACTTCTTTCGCTGCTGATTTCAATCTTTTATACTTAGTTCTTGCTTCCTTTATCTCATCATCCGTTGCCTTTTTAAACTTTTTGGTTAGCTTTTGTTGCTAACCAATCCAACCACGCTTTCTTATTTTCTTGTACAGCCCTTTGTACATTTTTCATCCATCCACACATTATAGTTCTTTCCTCCTTTCCTTCTTTTTGCTACCCCGCATACCTCAATAGCAACATTCACACCCCTTTCTTAAATGTCTCCCACAAATCTTCAATCACATTTAACTCTTCTATGCCTTTAAAACTTTCTTTCAGTTTCTCTATATACTCGTCTTTCTTTTCTTTTTCTTGGAGATTTTCCACTTTTACTCTGTCCAGAACACTCGTAGGCTCGGCCCCTCGGTGTCGCCACCGTTTAAAGAGGCCACGCGTTTGGGCTATGACCAGGAAGTGGTCTGTGTCGAGGCCTACACCGCGGTATGCCCGAGTGTCTAGCACTTTCTTCCTCAGTCTTTCATCGACAATTGCAAAATCAATCATACTTCTAGACTCACCCTCATCTCTTGTATACAAATGGATCTTTTTGTGGTCAAACATTGTGTTGGCCACGCAAAGATTCCAGTCCAAGCATACTTCAAGCAGGCTTCTCCCGTTGTCATTCACTCTCTCGTCCCCAAACGTCCCCAGAACACCTTCATACCCATCACGCTTTACTCCAACCCACCCATTAACATCCCCTAACATCACAATCCGTTCATTTTCTCCGCATTTATTCAACACCCCTCTCATCCCCACCTCCACCTCCGCGCAGATTCGTCGGTGCATAGACCCCAAGGATAAACAAGCGAGTGAGTCCGACTTTTAACCTAATCCAGAGGAGTCTTGGGCTTACACATTCATGTTCTATCACACATTCAACTATTCGAGAGGAAAGAGTCACACCAACTCCCTGACAGCCTCGGCTGGTTTGGGGGACTCCCGACCAGTATGCCGTGTAGGGACCACGAACCGTGGTATCACATCCTTTTCTCTTGGTTTCGTTCACGCATAGAATATCTATGCATCGTTCATCCATCATCTGACATAACTCATCTACCTTTTACAATACAATAAAAGTTCGAGAGATTATTTTGTAGGCGGTATAGTTCATGTCATGTGTCATGTCAAATGTCATGGGATACTCATCCTAACTATCTGTCCGGTAGTTGTGGAATGGTATCGGCCGCTTTTCGGCCCATGGAGATCGATTGTATTGTCATAAGCAAGGACGCGCGATTTTTTTAAAGATACTCGTATGTAAACGTTAATTGTGTAATTTTTGTCCTTATATTATCACCATATACCTACTTTAAATAGCCTACGTTGCTTTGACCACTCGTGCTAAATGCTCAATACTAGTGATGAGTATGATAATAAAAAAGATTTAACATAATATTTTAAACCAAGCATAATATACAATAATTTGCATACTATTTCGCGCATAAGACCCCTGATTAAAAAACAACACAGCACGGTGCGGGTACAATTAAAATTGTATAATTGTGCGACACGGCCGAGCGGGGTGCGGCCGTATGTCAACTCCCACGGGGGAGTTTCAATGAATTTCAATGGACGAATTTTTGGATGATTTATCATCACTGACAATGCGTGAAAGGGTAACAAACTTTCATCCATCCATCCTCACATCTCACTTTTACATTTATAATAGTAGTTTAATTGGGTTATTTTTTATGAAAGCAGACGGATCGCCTGATGCTTACCTACCGATTACCGCCGCCCATAGACACAGGACAACACCAGAAGGTCGATTCTGCTTTTTAATCCAACAATAATGCAGCTTCGATACTTGTTCGATACAGTCCGGATCCTATCAAACGGCAAAATCGTATTCTACTTAACTTCAAACGAACGTCAAACGACGAATTTGACCGCGATGCAATTATTATTGTATCGAAGCTTGATTGTAGATTACCACTTATTCATAGAAAACGTTATTCTCTAATATTTAAAAACTTGACTCCAATTTTTTTCACTTTTTTATGTGGGGATGTAATAACATAAAAATATTTATTTTACGCACAAATCACTTTTTTGCCTTCCCCTCTCTACCCGCGCGGGGAATTTTTTCCGACCGTCTCGGAACACAAAAACATTGTGTATGCGTACATGCGTATTTCGATGATTTTGTGTAATGTTTCAAATAAACACGAGCAGGAGACGCGTCTTAACTGATGATAATTATTGGCAACACTGGATCGTACAAACGTCAAGCAACAGCTATCTTTGTACTCGCTTTGTATTCGATTCCAGATCTAAAGTCCCAGCCTAAGTGGCGAGTGGACGACGTGATGGGACGAGGGTTGCCAGATTTTTGTTTAGCCTATAAGAGCAAAATGTTTATATAAGCCAAAAAGTTCAGGATTTCAGTTTTTTACCCGGGACAAAAAAAAATTAGTGACAAATGTTTTTATATATTCTCATGATCATAATCTGATTAATAGTATATAATAAGTTATAGATAAGTTTTAGTAGGCGAGTAGGGAATGAGTCAAAAATCAAGGTGGACCCGACCACGCTGAGTTGAGTAGTACATGATACCTTACGTACTTTTGGTCGCTGAATCTGAATATCTAATTTGTTTTGTTCTTTTTTTTCAGAAACCTCGTTTGCTCGCGTTTGTTCCTCTTCAGCGAATACCTACTTGCTACCTATTTAAAATTAAAGTGCCTCTCGTAGCTTCCAAGGCCGCTGCCTCGAATTTCGCGGTGAGCGGCGCTGGCGCGGCAACGACGCGGAGGCGGGCAGTGCCAGCAGCGGCAACGACGCGGAGGCGGGCGCCACAGTCGGCGCTTGACAGGAGTGCATTTCTGACTGTGACAAGGCGCCTAAGGATCAATTCACACAGAAACGAAACGATACGCGCTAAATTGAACTTTATTCATCACACAAGAAGATACACGTTTCGTTGTGAAAATTCAAATGTCAGGTTGCATCGCGCTGCAGTGTATGTGCATGATAAACGTTTCATGATATGACTGATGTCATATCATGAAACGTTTATCATTTTGAGTAGCTATATTAAAAAATGCAGCGCCGCGTAGCGTCGCGGTGTGAACTGACCCTAACTGCGCGCGTCGCCGCGCCGCAGCTGTCACTGCCCGCCGCCGCGCCGCTCGCCGCAAATTCGAGGCCGCGGCCTAAGGCTCATACACCTACTATAGATACACAGGTGTGTTAGACATTACGTCCTACGTTAATATCGTGAGCAGCATACTCTTGTAGATCAAAGGCTTTGACTTAGATATTAATTTCGCGGTAACCCTCTACTTGCTGGAGGTACGCGAACACTTTGTAATATTGTTAATTACAATAGCTAAGGCATTTGTGGAAACTCGCACATAAACGTCTATATTCTTATACTTTAAACGAGACAATCTTGTATATATATAATCTGTTTCTTCAAATCTGCTGGAAGTATTACCATGAAATTTAGTATGGTTTTTGGAAGAGAAAAATCGATCTAGCTAGGTCTTATACCTGGGAAACTGCGCATTTTTAAGTTATATAATATGTTTTTCTTCGTGCACCCATATAACAATAAGTACCTACATACAATAGTAGGTAACCGAGCTTTGCTCGGAGCTCTAGTAGATTTGGAAAAAAAAAGAATCACAAATATATTTTACCAGGGTTCGAACCCCACATTCCAAATTTTCGAACAACGCAAAAAATTTACCAAACTGCCAATCGGACTGACATTATTAGAGTCGAAAATATGATATATGTTGCACGACAAAAACATATATAACTTAAAAATGCTAGAAGGTTTTTCAGGGATAAAACCTTCTAGCTCGATTTTTCTTCCCCAAAACTCACTGTATTTAGTGAGAGATGGAGAGTTTGTGTAGTTCGGCTTATAGAGTTAAGGCGTGTAGAGTTTGAAGTTAGGTAGAGTCAGAAGCTTGGTTTTACATGAGATCCGATAGCTTTTTGACAGTGCTAGTCGTATGGTATCGTCTTGGCATCACTTAACATAAAAATGTTTTTTGTGGTATACAAGATTGTCTCGTTTTAAGTATAAGATTTCGACTCTAATATGTCAGTCCGATTGGCATTCTGGGATGTGTAATTTTTGCGTTGTTCGGAAATTCAGATGTGGTGGGTTCGAAGCCCCGTGAAATATTTTTGTGATTTTTTTTTTATTTTTCTAAATCTACTAGAGCTCCGAGCAAAGTTCGGTTACCCAGGTACTCTGTTTAATATGTTATGGGTTCGAGTAATTTGATGAAGCTTGTTCATAGCGTTTTATCCGCAAGGAAAATGTATGGTAAGGAAGTAGTCAACATAATTATTATTAATGGAGGTCGCCCGGGGGTCGAAATTCGCCGCGAATATTCCATTTCATTTTTAAGTTTGAGACTTATGAGAGTTTAAAAAATATTAGCTTTCTGCACAACTTCTTCCGCATAAACTTTAACTGTGCCAAATATTCTTTGCAAAATTCTCCTTCCACAAAATTCTCGCAATACTGCACTGCAAGAAAAATAATAATTTTGGCAATATGTCGCGATAATTTCGGCCTTGCCTACGCCCTACTGTCTCTTCCAATAAAGTTGTAACTTTTTATTTCGAGTAAAAATTGCCTTTTTCAGAGTAAAAAATATCCCATGTCTTCCTCTATACTCTGGCTACAGCCATAAAATTTTATGAGGAACTGTTAGGCTGTAATAAAGGGTGAAAGTATGACGAAAGAAAAAAATGTTTTTTAATGAAATGGACCAGGAAACGAGCAGTCGGATCGCCTGATAGTAAGCGATTACCGCCGTCCATGGACACTCGCAATACCAGAGGGTCAATTCTGCTAAATAAAACCTCCTATAATACAATTACAATCAAGTCCCGATACGCTAAAACTGCCAAACCGGTATTTTCGTAAACTTTAAACCAGCGTCGAACGCGTTTTGATTGGTCCAAACTTTACAAAATCCGTTTACGATAACAAGTAGCTTCACTTATAATACAATGAAAGTCTACTTTAAATACGAGAATTGAGGTTCAGGTGTGCTACGCACTTTCGTTCCACCGCCTTGGGCCTCCGGTATATATACAAATATAATATGAAATTTGGCACAGATATAGAATAGAAAGGAAAGGACATAGGCTAGTTTTCATTACGTTTGTATGTACGGATCTCTCGAGATTTGCTTCTGCGCGCACGAAATCGCGGGCAGCAGTATCTAATATACTTAATGGATACAAATTGACATTCGAATGAGAATTCAGCCATAAGATAAGTAAACTATTGACGAATCCTAGAGGAAAATGGTGGAGCACTTCTGACTCCATCAGTTATTCATGTAGGTATTATGTTCCAATATATAAATATACGATATGTAATATTTACCTTATTGTTCAAAATTACATCTATTTCTTTGTTAAATAATGGGTAGGTATTTGTTTGATTTGGTTAATGCACGACGAATTGAAGACCGAAAGAAATAACTTTATTTCCCTGTGGAAAACCATTTTTCGGGATAGGTAGGGGAATGTGTTGTACCTCGGAGCCAATTATACCTTGGCCAGTTGGCTTGTTCTAGGTATTCAAAAGCTTTTAAATTCTAAAACCTTATGTGATTGCTACGTCTCTACCGACCATCTTATATAGAGTTAGTCGTTTACAACCATTAAGCCAGTCTTCGACTTCGATGTTTCAATTTTTTTAATGACAAATGTTTTATTTTTACAATTATTAGAAGTCTATGATGTAGTTTTAAATGTGTTTTGTAATCACATACATTTTAAATGCCGTTTATCTTATTTATCAAGTGGTAAAGCAGTTATAAATTACTGGCCTGATGACTTCCTTCAAAAATCATATTGTTTTATTCATGGCGACGAGTGTTGTACCATAGTCAGTGTCGACCGGCTTATGGAGAATGTATGAATGAAAACAAATCGAATCGAATCGAATGATTGTAGATAAACTGTTTTTACTGAGATCTGTCTAATTAGCTGGTTATTAAAATTTGTTGTTTATAACATTCGTTGTTTGTGTTTAAACATGTAAATAAATCCTATAATTTACGATTTTGTTAACTACCTATTTATAGTAATTATTTGTTCCTTCGTTAAAAATGTCACTAGACACCGTCAAAAGATTTTACAAGTATTTACATTTTAACCGTATTTTTAAGGTACTGTTGTACCTTAAAAATACAACAGTACCTTAAAAATAAAATGGTAGGTTGTGGCGAATCGCCACCGTAAATAATATGTATTACCATAGACTACTATAAAATTAACTGACAACACTTATGTAAAATACCTTGTCATTTCTGGTAACACTATATACGTCAAAAACAATTCTAGACACTTTTTCCATCCGTAAAAATTGTATTGTTATTTGTTCGGAATTAGTGAAAATACTGATTTTGATTGCTGTATTGTGTCGCCCGCAAAATAAAGGACTCTTTCAACACGCATGGTTTTATTTAATGAATCAACTACGAAGATCCGCCAAATTGGTGACCCTCTAATACGAGTCCACGTCCTGTCGGAGAAAAATCGACTTCACGGCGGCGGAATCGGCAGCCTATCAGATATATATAATCGGATACAACCTGCGTCTTCTCAAGCTTTCACCTTCCAAGTGTTTTTCAAGCCAAAAACCGAAGCAGTTTTGAGTGGCGTGCATTTTGTGCTGGCGTGCATCAAAAGCGTGTGTAATACGCATGTTTACAGTTTACCTCGTCATCTACACTTGTTCGTCACAGGGAAGCACAGGATAACGCTTTTTGTCATCGCACGAAGTGACAGTGCACAATTTTTTTTTCACAAAAACTGTTTTGATTACTTAACCTTGTTTTTCACATGTTGCATGTTTTTGTTTATGAATAACTTTGTGTTTAGTGTAAGAAAACCTGAATTTTGAGTGCTTATAACTAAACCTGTGCTCACTTTGTCATACTAATATATTAACAAAATTGAAATTTTAGAAATGTCATTTGACATATGTAAAAAAATTAATTTTAATTTTATCAAAAAAACTAAATATTTCTGGTGTATATTTGCATTTAAAACTTGTTTTGTATTGTATCTATTAACAATATTTATTAAATCTTAAGTCATTTTCTCACAACATAACCCCACGGTGAGGGATAAGGATTTTTATAACCCGTTAACATTAACATATTTCTTTTATTATAGGACTGGTTGGTTTTGGTTTGCTTGCGCTTTGTTAAATTCATAATCATGACTGATAATAACAATAGTGACATAACTAATGATAACACTGCCCCCGTACCAACAAGTTCCACACAGATCATATGTAAATAAGGTAACAGCTAAAATTCCCCAATTTTGGCCAGAAAAGCCAGTTCTCTGGTTCAGCCAAGTAGAAGCGGAATTTCACCTGGCGGGTATCAAATGTGACACCACAAAGTACAGCTATGTCATAGCTGCCCTGGATCAACGCACAATAGGGGAAATTGAAGACAACATTATCAACCCCCCCGTTAACAATAAATATGAAAAATTAAAAAATGATTGGATAACTAGATTTTCGGCTTCAGAAGAATAACGTGTGAGACGCCTATTGGGTGAAGAGCAGCTGGGAGACCGACGACCTTCGGCTTTCCTACGTCATCTCAGATCCCTGGGCGGTTCTCTAAAGGACGATAATTTGCTGCGACAGCTGTGGATGCGACAACTGCCTAATCAGGTGCAGGCCATTTTGGCTGCACAAGCCGACCTAAGCCTAGATAAAATAGCCGAGCTCGCAGACAAAATTATGGAGTTACCAACTGCCTCCACTAGTGTTTTTGGTGTTGAAATCTCACCATCAGTGCTGACTACACTTGTCACCCAAGTCGAAAAGCTGACTAAGCAAGTTGCAGCTCTTACCACTGCGCAGTCACAGCACTCCCAGCGTGGCAGATCTCGTAACCGCTCTAATTCTTTTTCAAGTAGCCGTAACAGCTCGACGTCTGGAAAACCTAAAATATGCCGGTATCACAAGAAATTCGGAACCAAAGCCAGTAAATGTATCTCCCCATGCAGCTGGACGGAAAACTCGAACAGCGGTCAGTAACGGCGGACACTGACTGCTGCTCTACAAATTCCGCTGGCCGCCGACTCTTCGTCACCGACGGAGTAACGAAACGTCAATTCCTCATCGACACTGGGTCCGACTTGTGCTGCTACCCATACCGTTGGGTTCCTGACCTACCGACTGGGAGCTCAGCGCTACAAATGGAAGAAATAAAAACCTACGGAACCATAAATCTTCGACTTGACTTGGGGCTGCGACGCGATTTTTCATGGCAATTTGTAGCTGATGATGTCAGTACAGCCATAATCGGCTCGGATTTTTTGGCATATTATCAACTTCTGCCAGATTGCCATTCAAAAACCTTAGTGGATGGTACCACTGGTTTAAGAGCCGTCGCAGCTACCGCCACAGTCGAGCAGCCCAGCGTTAAATCCGTTGATATCCAGAACTCAACCTACGCACGAGTGCTTGGTGAGTTTCCAGATATTACTCGTCCCCCAGGTCTTCCTCGGTTACTCAAGCACAACACAGTGCATCACATTAAGACAACCAATGGACCGCCTGTTTCGTGCCGTGTTCGTCGTTTGGCGCCTCAGAAGCTGGTGGCAGCCAAGAAAGAGTTTGAAGACCTGGTACGGAACGGCATCGCGAGACCGTCAAAGAGCTCTTGGTCCTCGCCATTACATATGACGCCCAAAAAGGATCAGTCCTGGCGTCCATATGGCGATTATCGCGCCCTGAACGCCAGAACTGTACCGGATTGTTATCCCGTCCGGCACATAAACGATTTTACCCACAATCTCTCTGGAGCTAAGATCTTTAGCACAATTGACCTTGTGAAGGCCTACCATCAAATACCGGTTTTCGAGGAAGACATTCCCAAGACCGCCATCGTTACCCCGTTTGGCCTTTTCGAATTCCCTTTCATGACATTTGGGTTACGAAATGCAGGTCAGACATTTCAGAGGTTTATCGATGAGGTCACACGGGGTCTCGATTTCGTTTTTCCTTACGTAGATGATATCCTTGTTTATTCCGATGATGAAACCCTTCACAAGGAACACCTTCGGATCCTGTTTAAACGCCTCCAGGATTACGGCGTTGTAATTAATCCGTCAAAGTGCGTTTTTGGCGCCAGAGAGATTGTATTCCTAGGATATACCATTAGCCCAGAGGGTACCCGGCCCCCGAAAGACCAAAACTCTGCTTGATTTTCCTCCACCGGAGACCGTGCAGGGCGTGCGTCGTTTTCTTGGTATGTTTAACTACTACCGTTGGTTTGTACCTCATGCTGCGCAGTATTAAGCCCCACTGATTGACGCCTTAGTAGCTATTAAGGGTAAAGGTGCGAAGCCATTTCAATGGACACCTGAGCTTCTGGAGCATTTTAAGGCCTGTAAGGCGAGTTTGTCTAGCGCTACATTATTACAACACCCAGTCAAAGACGCACCCCTAGCATTATTCACCGATGCATCAAGCACTTGCATTGGTGCTTGTTTGCAGCAACAAGTCGAGGGAGAGTGGCGCCCCCTGGCGTTCTTTAGTAAGAAGCTAAGACCACATCAAACGCAGTGGCCAGTTTATTATCGGGAATTGTTAGCTGTGTACGAAAGTGTACAGCACTTTCGGCACATTCTAGACGTCCAACACGTAACCATTTTTACTGACCACAAGCCGTTGCTGTACGCTTTCGTACAACGGCGGGAAAAGCTGCCACCTGCGCAACCAGCTGTCATTCATTGGACAGTTTACAACTGATATACAATATATCAGGGGTGAAGATAACGTTGTTGCGGACGCCATGTCCCGGGTGGACGCTGTCGCTCTGATGGACGATCGTGAAGCCCTTGCTAAATCGCAAGAAACTGATCCGGAGCTCGCAGATTTGCGCAGAGGCGACTCTGGCCTTCGCCTGACGCAAGTCATAGTTCCGGAATCAAATGTCTCTATTACTTGCGATGTCTCAACGGGCAAACCTCGCCCATACCTGACCCCTCCATTTCGTCGTGCGGTGTTCGACAAGTGTTAGATATTAAGATATACAAAACAATAATATGTAAATTCATATTTGGCGCGCTGTGTGTCGTTACGTCACTGGTAATATTCGCGGGAAGCGTGCCGGCTTCCCCGCGCCCGCGCACCTCGTGATATATGCAGTCTGTTTTAAGGAAATAAACGACAGTGAGAAATTGACCACTTGTTTTATTAGACGCGTACCAATTTGCCCGCCCTCATACGCAACACGTGGCGACGAGGCACCCCGCGAGTGCATAGTTATTTTAATATTTAACAATGGCAACAGTTTTCGGCGTTCTATCTACGTTCGATCATCGGTCTCAGGAATGGAGCAGCTATAAATCGCGCATTCATCAGTGGTTTATTGCAAATAATCTGGACGATGAGACTGACAAAATGGCGGTTAGGCGGCGGGCAATTTTCTTGAGCGCACTATGTGAACAAACATTTATATTGGTCAGAGACCTGGCGCTACCGAACAAGGTGGAGGAGCTAAATTTTTCGGCAACCACTGAGCTGCTGGATAAGCACTTCACCCCGAAAAGGTTCGGTTTCGCTGAAAAGTCGATGTTTTACGCGGCAAGGCAGCACCCAGGTGAAAGTCACACTCAATGGGCAGCCAGACTCCGTGGGCTAGCGGCGCACTGTGCCTTCAAGAATTTGGTGGAAGCGCTGTTGGACCGATTCATCATGGGTATGGCTGCAGGTCACGAAAGGGACAAGTTGTTCTCGCAGAACCAAGAGGAGTTAACCCTGGCGAAGGCTATAGATTTGGCGGAAAGCGTACGGTGTGCACGCCAGGCGTCGTCAGTGGCTCCACCGGGAGCGAGCAACGGCATAGCTCTAGGAGCAGAAGAGGTTTTTCATATCGACAAGAAGGAAAAGTGTAGTGTATGTGGCTTCACTAATCATAAGTCTAATCAGTGTCGGTATAAAAACTACAAGTGCAAAAAGTGTGGTGTTAAAGGCCATTTACGTAAAATGTGTTCGGGAAGTGCAACAAAGATCAACTTTGTGGAGAGTAATGCGGACGATGAAGATGATGGTAAGTGCTATAATATACGGTGTGTAAAGGGCAGGCCCATGACCGAAACCGTCAAAATTGGTCCAGTGTTTTTAGAGTTCCTAATAGATAGCGGTTCGGCAGTTAGTTTAATATCTGAAAAAATTATAAAATAAATTTTAATAGATATCCTTTAACGATAACTAGTAAAAAATTATTTAGCTACACAGGGGAACATATAAAATGTTTAGGCACTGTTTTGGTACCAATAACATACAGAGAGCGAACGCGGGAATTGGCTTTGTATGTCGTACAAAATGGCGGACCTCCGCTTTTGGGGCGGAATTTTATTCGCGATTTTGATTTAGAGCTAGCTCCCACCGCCGCGGAAACCGAGGTACGAGCCATTTTTACCCAATCTCAGGAATTTAACAACGTAGCAGATAAAATAATAAGAAAGTTCCCACAAGTGTTTTCTAAAAAATTAGGATTATTTAATAAATATACGGTTGAGTTACGTTTGAAACCCGAATCGAAGCCAATTTTTTTTAAAGCTAGAGCCGTGCCATACGCGCTAAAAGATAAATTAGATAAGGAGTTAGATCGATTATTAGATTTAGGTATTTTAAAACCCGTCGGTCATTCGCAATATGCATCGCCTATAGTGCCGGTGTTAAAAAAGGACGGCAATATTCGATTGTGCGCGGACTACTCAGTAACAATTAATAAACAATTGATAATAGATCAATACCCCTTGCCTACGGTGAACGAGTTGTTGTCCAAATTACATGGGGGTATTAGATTTAGTAAAATTGATTTATCAAGCGCGTATAATCAATTCAAACTTAACAACGGTTCCCAGGATTTGACTTGCATAAATACGCATCGGGGGCTTTTTAAGTTTACCAGGCTGGTATTTGGGCTAGCTAGCGCGCCATCAATATTTCAGCGGGCCATGGAGTGTCTTCTCGCTGGTATAGACGGAATTATATTTCTGTTAGATGATATTTTGGTGACAGCGGCTGACACTGAACAACATATAAGACGATTGATAACAGTATTAGAGCGATTAAATGATGCGGGACTCACAGTACAGCGTAGTAAGTGCGAGTTTTTTAAAAATGAAATATCGTATCTGGGGCACGTGATAGACAAAAATGGAATAAGAAAATCACCTGAAAAAGTGAAAGCTATTTTACAGGCGTCTAAGCCAAAAAATGTAACACAACTACAATCGTTTTTAGGATTAGCTAATTACTATCGGAGTTTTGTACCAGATGCGTCTTCGTTATTAAGTCCGTTGTATAATTTACTTCACAAAAATATTAAATGGGAATGGACTAAGGTACATGACGACACATTTTTTAAAATAAAAAATATATTAGCATCAGACAAAACGTTGGCACATTTTAATCCTAACGCTAAGATTATTTTAACGGTAGATGCGTCGCCGACAGGTTTAGGGGCTATTCTTTCACAAGTCGATAGTGACATGATATAAAGGCCAGTAGTCTACGCGTCCAGAACGCTTTCACCTGCTGAAAAGAACTATGCACAAATTCAAAAAGAAGCAACCGCGATTATTTTTGGGGTAAGGCGATTTCACCAGTACCTTTACGGTCGATCACAGCCATTTGTTCTAAGGACAGATCATAAACCTCTGCTAGCTATTTTTGGACCTCATAAAGGCATTCCTGAAATTTCAGCCAACCGCCTGCAGCGGTTTGCAATGTTCCTAGCGGCTTATAATTATACTATAGAATATATAGGGAGTAAACAGAATAGCGCAGATTATTTATCTAGGGCGTTCGTAGATGAATATTCGCGCGCGGTCGGTCCGAGGCGACCCGACGTGGCGACAGACGAGTTATCGGAGTGCGAGGAGCGCGCGGCCTATGTTAACTTTGTAACTGACGGCGATCTACCAGTCACGCTGGATGACGTGCGCCGCGAGACCTCTAAAGACGTATGCCTGTCTATAGTAAAAAAATATGTATCAATCGGGTGGCCTAGGAAAACTTACGATATCAATTTAAAACCTTATTTTGGTTGCCGTTCGCAACTTTCCCTCGAAAACGGAATTTTAATGCGCGGACATAAGGTCGTAATTCCGATGTCTTTAAGGGACGTTATATGTAACGAAATGCATAGTTCACATTTCGGAGTCGTTAAAATGAAAGCGGAAGCGCGCAAGCGGCTATGGTTCCCGGGGTTAGACGCGGCGCTGGAACAGCTGGCAGCGCGGTGTGGCGTGTGCGCGCAGCTACGCCCCGCCCCGCCGCACGCGCCGCTTCGGCCCTGGCCGCTACCGCCTCAACCTTTTTATAGAATACATCTCGACTTTCTAGGGCCCGTTAATAATAATATTATGTTTTTGATTATTGTAGATGCTTATAGTAAATGGGTTGAATGTTATGATGTGTCGGTAACGTATAACACCAAAGCGGTGATTACGAGCTTATGTGATTTTATGTCGCGTTTTGGTATTCCGTGCATATTAGTGACCGACAATGGGACATCATTTAGTTCGAAAGAATTTAACCAGTTTTGTTTAATTAACGGCATAAAACACATATTTTCCCCTGCGTATCACCCGGCTAGCAACGGTCAGGCGGAGAGTTTTGTTAAAATTGTTAAAAAAGGTCTCAAGGGGTTAGTTCTAGAGGGTTGCAATAAAAAAAATATTAGAGAAAAAATGGCAAAATTTTTGTTTGACTATAGAAACTCTAAAAACAGTACCACTGACAAATCGCCCGCGGAATTGGTGTACGGGCGCGCACTGCGCTCGCGGCTAGACCTGTTACGCACCGTCACACCGCCACCGTCGTCCGCAGTACTCGCTACAACGGTGGATCACAAACAGTACTTGCAGTGTAAAAACTATAAAGGGGTAGAGCGACCAGTTTTTAAAGACAATGACCCAGTGTGGGTAATTAAAAACGCAAGTGTAAAAAAAATATGTTGGATTGAAGGAATAATTTTAGAAAAAATTGGTCACGTTGTCTATAAAATTTTTGTACCGAGCTGGGAGGCAGAAGTCACTAGACACGTTGATCATATCAGACCGCGACGGTTGTGTGACAATAGTAATCGCGATCAATGGGATCCTGATCTGGCATCGGATGTGGCGCCTGACATGCACTCGGTTGTGGCCTCTGACGTAGGAGGGGGAGAGGAGACGGAACCGCACTTGAGTCCGGGCACGTCCCAGGAGTCGAGTAGTCCAGGGTCGCCAGGTGTCCCTACTGACAGCATGCCCACCAGGCGACGTGAAATAAGCCCAGTGTTCTCCACGCCACCGTCACGGTCCCCATCTTAGGTTAAGTTGTAAGACTAAGTGTTGATTGTTCATTAATTTCTGGTTGTTTTGCTGCATTGTAATGAATGTAACTTATTGTAAGGTTATCGTTAAGTAAGAGGTAAGCCATTCGTAATGTATCTATATGTTCACTAACTAAAGGGGGAGAGATGTTAGATATTAAGATGTACAAAACAATAATATGTAAATTCATATTTGGCGCGCTGTGTGTCGTTACGTCACTGGTAATATTGGCGGGAAGCGTGCCGGCTTCCCCGCGCCCGCGCACCTCGTGATATATGCAGTCTGTTTTAAGGAAATAAACGACAGTGAGAAATTGACCACTTGTTTTATTAGACGCGTACCAATTTGCCCGCCCTCATACGCAACAACAAGTTACACAACTTGAGTCACCCCGGCGTTAAGGCAACGACCCGTCTTTTGCTGGACCGATACGTTTTGCCATCGATTAAAAAAGACTGCCATTTTTGGACTCGGTCATGCCAAGCATGTCAGCGCAGCAAAATTACGCGACATGTCACCGCTCCCCTCGGTCAGTTTAATCAACCATCTGGTCGATGCACCCATGTTCATATTGACATCGTCGGCTCTCTCCCTGTTTCTAACGACTACCGTTATTGCCTTACGGCTATAGACTGGGTATCGATGTGGCCTGAGGTCTGGCCCATGCGTACTATCACTGCTGAGGAGACGGCTGACACCTTCACTAGGGAGTGGATATCTCGCTTCGGCGTGCCGTTAATAATAACGACAGATCAGGGTACTCAATTTGAGTCCGATTTGTTTCGTCGACTCACGGAAACCTTCGCCACGAAGCGGATTAGGACAACAGCCTACCACCCATGCGCAAACGGGATGATCGAACGGGTGCATCGAACTCTCAAAGCAGCACACATGTGCCACGGTGGATCCTGGTACAAATCTCTCCCGTTTGTACTTTTAGGAATGCGTACAGCTTTCAAAGACGACCTGAAGGCTACAGCAGCCGAATTGCTGTACGGCGAGACGCTGCGTTTACCCGGTGAGTTGTTAGCTCCCGTCCCACGCGCCGATCACTACGAAGACCCTGGCGATTTTGTTGTGCAGCTACGACGAAAGATGTCGTGTATGCGACCCATCCCAGCCTCTTGCCACTGCAAACCTTCTTCTTTTGTTTTTAAGAATCTGGCAACGGCAAGCCACGTTTTCCTGCGCGACGACACCGTTCATCGTCCCTTACAACCACCCTACACTGGACCATTTCTGATTTTGGAACGTTCCAGCGATGACAAAACCCTGACTCTCGACGTAAAGGGAAAGAAGTTTGTAGTGAGTGTCGATCGAGTCAAGCCTGCCTTCGTTGAAAACGACACAGGTGACATAACAGTTCCACCCCATCAAGCTGTACCTGAACCAGCTGTCTCCAGCCCACCTCTTTTAGAATCCCCTACTCCCCAGGCACCGGACCAACCAGTACCACACACCACTCGATCCGGCCGAGTAGTCGGATTTAAAGATTGCGAAGATTTCATTTATCTTTCTCCGTGAGGGGGGGGGGGGGGGGGGGGGAATCGCCACCGTAAATAATATGTATTACCATAGATTACTATAAAATTAACTGACAACAATTATGTAAAATACCTTGTCATTTCTGGTAACAATATATACCTACGTCAAAAAAAAAATTTTTAGACACTTTTCCATCCGTAAAAATTGTATTGTTATTTGTTAGTGAAAATACTGATTTTCATTGCTGTATTGTGTCGCCCGCAAAATAAAGGACTCTTTCAACACGCATGGTTTTATTTAATGAACCAACTACGAAGATCCGCCAAAAGGTACTGGCCAAGATACATCGGGTATGTTAAACCTTGGCCAGTTTTGGAACTTTTTTAAAACGTTTTAAATACGTCATGTAAACAAGTAATGTACATTTCGCATATTTTTGTGAAGTATACCCAAATCAAAAACCTTCCAAACACTCAAGTGCAGTAAGTGGAATTGGAATAAATAATGAATAACTGAAAAACTGGCTGAGGTACAACAGGCTCCCCTACTTAACAAATAGGTACCTTAACTATGTAGGTATTACATACCTGCTTAGAAAAGTAACTTCCCAAAGTATTATAGTCGCAAAATACAGTGTCTTCGTACGATAAACGTTCTTGAAGTTGTATTGAAATAGGTAATGTAAAAGTTAAAAACCAATTAACAAAATACATCTACCCTTAAAAAGTACAACATTCCCAAGAGTATATTATAATAAAGACATGTTAAACGTAGACAATACATTTCAACAGATGACCCAATAGCTTATTCCCTTTGATTCTAAGGTGCAAACTGTAAACAAAGACTCCGTCCTCATTAGCACTACAAAAGACCTACGAAATAGGCCATTCACAATTACCGCGGCTAAACACTGGCAGTGGCGAATAAAAATTAAAAAAACTTATCACCGCCTCTCCCGGGCTGGTCACATCCTTCCCCCCTCCCCCCTCCCCGCGCCGCGTCACGCCCGACACAAAACACCCACGAAAACACTACATATACAGACAGAAACGACTCACCAGTCTCCCGACGCATTTACTGGTTGATATCCTGCGGAGCAGCGCTTTTTTCTCCGTTTCATTGTCGCTGTCCGTGCTGTCCTCGCAATTGGCGGTTTTCCGATGGTCGCACACGACGCCGCTGTCCGCCACTGACATGGCACGGCCTCCGCACTGTCACTACTCGTCCACCACTCATCAGAATCGGCTACATCATACAGAAAACACTGGCAATCCGCGAAATGCGACGGGGCGCTATCCCGCTGACATTTCCACCGAGCGCCATGGCTGATTCTGACAAAAGCCGCTGAAAACAAAACAACCTGCGCTCAGTCGCGACATCTATGGCACGCGCAAAGAACTATATTTATAACTAGTTACCTTTCAGACTGAAAATTTTCCCCTTGATACGGTCGTTACAATGTTTTCTGAAAGATGGCGCTTTTACTTGAAAACTTTTAGTTCTAATAGTAGCTACATTTATTAGGCAATGGACTACTCGTGTCCTGAAAAATGTTTAAATTTATAAAATATATTGTTATTGAGGCTCAACATAGATGTCACTTTTATGTGAAAAATTTAGTTTCCGATAAAAAAAGTACTTTTCATTTACTACAAATATTGATTTTACAGCTTTTTATAATTATTTTTCATATTTTACAGTACAAAGACAATACGCGTTGGATTAATGCTCTTTGAATAGGCGGCATTTATGCATTGAACAAGAAAAACTTTTTAATTGGCCAAATCGTTTTAAAGAAGAAAACATAACTAATTCTAAACTGAGCTTCAAAATATTCTGTCAGAAAATTTTTCGCACCATGGTTTCGCACCATTTTTCGTACGATGGTCGACGCCGAAGCGTGATTTTTTATATTTTTTTTACAATTTGTCACTTAGTTTATAAGTTATTAATTACTATCGTCAGCTTTTCAAACATTGGTCAATCAATAAAATTATAAAGTTGGTACTTATTTGTTGTCAAGATGAGGGAGATAGTAAGCATCCAGGTTGGATCCTGCGGCAATATGATCGGTGGAAAGGTTGGTATTGCCTCAGTGTATTGCATTTATATAATAGGTCTTTACCTATGAAATTGCCGTTCTGCAGTACTGGCCATTTCAAATCAAAATAATTTTTGTTTGGCTAAGAATTCTAATTTCAAATTCATTTTATTTTAAAAACATGGAATTCTTTTTCCAAAAGTAGTCATTTGTTTATTGATTAGTGTTACATTTTCATCGCATTTCAATCTTTTTCGTCATCATGGATACGTTAAAAATTCGAGTAATTATGGAATATGAGTACCGTCGTGCCAGCAACGCGGCACAAGCGGCACGCAACATCAACGACGTTTACGGAGCTAACACTACAAACCAACGCACAACATCTTATTGGTTTGCTCGCTTCCGTTCTGGAAATTTCGACCTGAAAAATGAACCTCGCGGTCGTCCGAAGACCTTGGTCGATAATGACGATTTAAAGGCGATTGTGGAAGCTGATGATACACAATCTACGGCTGAATTAGCAGCAGCTTTTGACGTTAGCGTCAAAACAATATTGGTCCATTTGCGTCAAATTGGCAAGGTAAAAAAGCTTGAAAAATGGGTGCCCCACGAACTCAATGATCGCCAGCGCGAATTACGCGTCGAGACGTGCCTTGCACTGCTCAACAGACACACAAATGAAGGAATTTTGAACCGCATTGTTACCTGCGATGAAAAATGGATTCTGTTTGATAACCGCAAGCGCTCAGCAAGTTGGTTGGATCATGGTTCAGCATCTAAACAATGCCCTAAACGAAAACTTACCCCTAGAAAAGTGATGGTCACTGTTTGGTGGTCTAGCGCCGGTGTGATTCATCACAGATTCTTACCAAACGGGGTGAGCATTACTTCAGATGTGTACTGTGAAGAACTGAACACAATGATGGAGAAGCTGGCACATCTCCAACCAGCATTGGTCAATCGCTCGTCTCCGCTGCTCCTGCACGACAACGCGCGACCTCATACATACATACTACTACTTTTTCCAGAATTTGGATAACTTCTTGGCGGGAAAAAAATTCAATACCCGAGAGGCAGTACTAAATGCCTTTAAAGAATTTGTTGCCTCTCGTCTCCCCCCTTTAAGAAGGGCATCAATAAACTGCCACTGCGTTGGCAAAGATGCATTGATTGCATGGGTGATTACTTTGATTAATACAAATAAAAAATACATGAAAAAAAATCGTTTAAATTTTTTCATACAAAACGGCAATTTCATAGGTAAAGACCTAATATCTACTAGCTTTTGCGAGGGGAAGAAATTTAGAAAAGTTCTTTTAAATAACGGATGTCTACGTCATAATACGACAATGTTTTTGTTTTTGATATTTCACTACACAAACTTTTGACCCCCACGCTTTAAATTTTTCACGCTTTAAAGGATGAATTTCAAAAAGCTATAAATACGTAGGTAGGTACTCAATGAATAAAAAAAAGAAATAAAATTTTCAGAAAAATTTAAAAATGTAGATAATACTTAAATTATAATATTATGTAAACTAATATTTTTTAAGCGGGCATTGGCCCACCACACTTTCCCACTGCAACTCCTGTGAGCCAGGATCGACAGCGGCAACCAGCCACAGAAACCCTTTGATATGATCTCAGGGGTGCCCGAGAGACATGCTAAATCTGTCTTGGGACCCGCAACGAAATTAATCGGAGGGGTAGGACTGTCAACTAAATTATATTATACACTGGGGAATCTCTAAGAACGCGTTCATAATATGAAGGATTTGAGATGAATTCTACATAATATTATCAACATCGGATAATGTAGTTTGAGTGTTTCTCTTGTTGTAGTTCTGGGAGGTGATATCGGATGAGCACGGCATAGAGCCCACCGGCAGCTACGCGGGCGACTCCGACCTGCAGCTGGAGCGCATCAACGTCTACTACAACGAAGCGCGCGGCGGCCTCTACGTGCCGCGCTCCGTCTTCGTGGACCTTAAGGAGTTCTCTCTGGACTCTGTCCGCTCCGGACCCTTCGGCTGCCTGTACCGACCCGAGAACTTCATGTACGGCTTTGGCGGAGGATCCAATAACTGGGCACGCGGGTATTACACCACAGGACCGGCCGTCATCGAAGCTTCTCTAGATATCATACGCAAGGAGGCCGAGGGCTGCGATTGCCTTCAGGGATTCCAGTTCGCGCATTCGCTGGGAGGAGGTAGCGGCTCGGGCTTTGGGTCTCTGCTCATCAGCCGCATTCGAGAGGAGTTTCCCGACAGGATCGTTCAGACGTTCTCCGTACTGCCTAGCCCCGCCGTCTCCGACTGCGTTGTGGAGCCCTACAATGCAATGCTTGGCCTCAACCAGCTGATTGAAAACACCGACCACACTTTCTGCCTGGACAACGACGCGCTCCAATGCATTTGTCTGAGGAGCTTGCGACTCAGAAAACCGACCCTTGGCGATTTAAACCATTTAATCTGCACAGCCATGTCAGGAGTGACGACCTGCTTCAGATTTCCTGGACAGTTGAACGCGGATTTAAGGAAATTGGCAGTCAATATGGTACCTTTCCCGCGGTTACATTTCTACACGCCCGGCTTCGCGCCACTGATCGCGCGAGGATGCGAGAGATATTCGGCAGTTTCAGTACCCAATCTAACGCTGCAGATGTTTGACGCGAAGAACATGATGGTGGCGTGCGACCCGACGCACGACAGGTATCTCATGGTCGCCACCATCTTCCGAGGACGGATGTCGATGAACGAGGTCGACGAACAAATTCTAAAGATACAGAACAAGAACAGCGCGTACTTTGTGGAATGGATACCGAACAACGTGAAGGTCGCTGTCTGCGACATCCCACCTCGGGGCCTCAAAATGGCGTCCACCTTCATAGGGAACACGACAGCCATACAGACAGTCTTCAGGATAATATCAGAGAGATTCATGTCGATGTTCAGGCGGAAGGCCTTCCTCCACTGGTACACTGGCGAGGGTATGGACGAGATGGAGTTCACGGAGGCCGAGAGTAACACGAACGACCTGATCTCGGAGTACCAGCAGTACCAGGACGCGACCGCTGATGATGAGGGAGAGTTCGAGGAGGAGGGGGACGAGGAAGGGGAGGAAGAGGGAGCATAGGGGTTGGTTTTTTAAATAAAAATGTATCTGGATTTTTTTTTGTACGTAGTTTAGATTGATTTTGGAGTAGCTACTGAACAGCCCACAAAACCTGAAGGTCAATTCTGCTAATTAAATCCAGCAATAATACAGTTACGATCCAGTCCGATATGTTAAAACTGCAAAATGGTATTCTCATAACCGCCAGACCAACGTCGAATCCGTTTTGATTCGTCCAAACTCCAAATCAGTTTATGATATCAAGACGATTCATATATAATTCAATAAAAGTAAAATGAAAGTAAGTTAATTACGAGAATTGGGGTCCAGTCTCCAGAACCTCAATTTTCGTATTTAAAGTAGACTTTCATTTTACTTACATTGTATTATAAGTGAAGCGACTTGATATCGACTTAATCAGGTGGCGTTAATCGCTGCTTTGACGTTTACGAGAATACTGGTTCGACAGTTTTAGCGTGTCGGGACTTGATTGTACCTAATTGTTTTATTGCAGGTTTTATTTAGCAGAATTGACCCTCAGGTATAAACCCATAGACGGTAGATGAAGAAAAAACTGTCCTTACTTAAATGAGTTTTTGGGGCCATTTTGACATTTGAGGGATGGTAAAATCAAGATAGGGTATGGTGAAAACCAAGATGGCGTAACTTTTTTTTGTATTTAGATTTGATCTGTCAAATGTCCCTACATTTGACATATCAAATCTTTCATTATACTGCTCGATCTCAATGGATTTAGGCCCTTCAGCCACTTTCGTAAATAACTGTTTGATAACCAGCTACGAAAAAGGAATTTTCTTCACTGTTCTGTAACCAGTTAGAGAGGTGCCACACGGGCGTTGTCTGTGCGTTGCGTTAGCGCTGCGTCGACTGAGCGGTGACGCTCCGTCGTTCTACATATTTAGTTATCTGAACGACATGCCACACGATGCGTTGAAATGACGGACGGCGACGCAACGCACAAGGAGAGAAGCGAGACGAGGTGGGGAAGGGAGCTGCGATGAAACGACGGAGCGGCAGCGCAGTATTTAATAGCATATCGAAGGTGACAGTTGTTCACAGAACAATCTGTTCTGTGCAGTTGTTGCACATTTTATTGTCAAAATGAGTGCGAAAGATATTGATTTAGATTATCTTATCTCATTGGTACAAGAAAGACCTTCTTTATGGGATAAATCAAATGAAGATTTCAGTAATAAATACCGGAAATCAAACGAATGGGCAACAGTTTGCAAACATTTATTTCCAGAATATGATGATTTTGATAACACAAAAAAGAATAGAATTGGTTAGACTTATTTGATTTTACATTCACTTAACTACTAACTAAATCTTTTTCAATTGCCATTTTAAAGCTCCTTTAGAGCTCATAAAATAATTCGCAAATTGATCTCTGATAAAATTAGGTCCCAATGATTCTTCGTTCGTACAGTCTTGAAAATCTGAAAAATTTTATTTACGAAGAATTTATCCCGTTGCCGTATACCCTCCCGTTCTGTAACAAAATTGTGTAACACACAACATGCTTTCACAATATCGATTGTTACTTCGTGTGCGGTATCCATAGGTCTATGAAAAATACGCCATTTATTTGCCATAATTCCAAAGGCACATTCAACGTATCTTCGAACTCTGCTTAGACGATAATTATTGTAAACTCTTTGTTTTACATCGAGATTTTTGCCCCCATACGGACGCATTACATGTTTACTTAACCCAATAGCTTCATCACCGACAAATACGTGTGGGATTCGTTTATCATCACCAGGAACGTTAGAGAGTGGTCGTGGATCAGGCAGAGGTACTTCATATTTCATCGGCATTTCATGTAATTTACAGTTCTGAAAAATAGTTGAATCACATTCCTTCCCATATGCACCGATATCGAAAAAAAGAAAATTATAATTGGAGTCTACAATATACAGCAAAAGAATTGAAAAGCCGCTTTTTGCAGGTCTAAACTTACGTATATGTTTTCCGTCTATAGCTACGATACAGTTAGGAAAATTGGCTTTTTTGTCAAAATCAGATGCAGTTTTCTGTAATTTTTCTTTTGTCATTTCTGAAATGTTGTCCTTTAGAAGATATTGCCATATATCCCGACAAACTGTCAATATTATACTAGAAATTGTTGATCTTCCCCGTTTGAATTTGTTTTGTAAATCGATAATTGAATTTCCGGTCGCCAAGTATCTGCAATAAAAAATAAAAATTAAGAATTTTGATAAATCCCATGCTGAATGTTAAAAAGTGAGAGTTGAAATAGTAATAGATATGACAACCTCTAACTCCAAATGCATATGCGTACCGAATCCGTTGCGTTCGGTCCGCCTAGTGGTAAAAATGAGTAAGGAAATAATTTATTGAATATCTAATTTTAGGTAAATGAAATGACATGTTAATGACATTGTAAAAAAATGGAGAAGTATTAAGGACAACTTTTTTAGATATGCTAAGAAGATTAAAGAGAACAACGCATCCGGTTCAGCAGCAAAAACTATTAAAAAATACCATTACTATAATCAGCTACAATTTTTGATGCAAGTAGCACAAAATAAAACGGACAATAGCCTTCAACAAGAAACGGAAAATGTTATCGCAACGGCTACTATAACGGCACTACCAACGGCGCCACAAAGTCCATCAGCCACAACAGCGCCAACGACTCCAGGTCCGTCGAGCTACGTGCCTGCTACTGCTGGTCGCAAAAGACCTCACTCAGAGATGGATGATTTTGAAACCGCAACGTTGAAAGCCCTATGAGAACAAGAATTCTATTTTAAAAAGCAAAAGGGGCAATAATTTATATACAATGGCCTACACTAATCCTGTTTCCCTTCAACTCTTCAATTGCCGAATTTATTTCTACATTAATATCTACATACTTGCTCTGTTTTCGGCTTTTAGCTTTCCCGGTAGTATTTTTTATCATAATTTCTTTTTCTAAAATGTCAAGCACTAGACGGAATTTTAACTCCCACATACCGGTTTAATCGAGAATGCATCCTTCTATGTAATTTGTATTGCGTATTTCCTTTTCTTGGCAACACCACATTTTAATAAAACTTTATGTCGTGGAACCAAAAACGATCAAAATAGGAATTGAATTTTTTTTAATGTTTCAGTTTTTGGTGATTTTTTCATAATGTATTGATAAGCAGTCATAATATATTTTAAGGGCAAACGAGCTAGGCACGGCACGAGCCACATGACGCCTCTGTACTCTTGAATACAGATTAAGTAAATCCACACCGTCCTCCTGAAGTTGGCATATTAAATACTCGAATTGTCTTTGGATTGGATCATAATTTTCACAAAGGTTTTTTTTTAGTTGTAACATCTATTCAGTAATTATACATTTTGCCATATTCGGCAAGCAATCTAAACTGAAAAATTTCTTTCATTTCAACATTTTCAGTACTTACTGTTAAACTTCCTTTACATTTCTTGCTGTCATTACATTGCCAAAATATATTGCCATTAACATATGTTTTCCTTTTATGGTATTCATGGCCTTCAAATATTAATTTTGTGCCTGCTTTTTTACTCGGATAGTATTCTATAGTATCATTACAATTAAACACGATGTTATTTATTATAGAAATTATGTGCAATATTATTTGCAAAGCTATGCAAACAACATTCATCCGAGATAAGAACGAAAACATCCAGCATTTAGAAAAGAGATTTTAGTCACTGGTTACATACAGAGACAAAACAGTGTTATTTTATAACTCGTTAAGAAAAATTACGAAAACGGAAAAAGGAGTGTTTATTGTAACTGGTTACAGAACAGTGAAGAAAATTGCTTTTTCGTAGCTGGTTATCAAACAGTAAGTTACGAAAGTGGCTGAACGGGATTTCGGGAATCATTCTCGTTGTCTAAAAACAGCATTATAAATAGTGCGCTAATGCAATAGAGCTGAAAATCGAACACACGAGTGTCGAGTTGTCAATTAGGTCTGCCAAACTAAATCCGAGCGTCTGTAGCGAGATCCGATTTGGAGCGCGGATCAGAAACTCAATTTTCGTATTTAAAGTATTTTACTTTGACTGTGTTATAATAGAGCTAGAGCTCGGCTTCGATAAAGAGGTCATCGCGAACAAGCATAGGACCAATGTAGATCGCTAGGGGCCCAAAAGTTTGATATAAAACCGGTCTGGCAGTTCTGCGCGCCAACTAGAAACCGATAAAAATGCAAGTCTGGCAGTCCTACTCTTGACCAGTTTCCAGCCAGACCGCCATGAACGTGTAAGAATTTTCAGTAAAAAAAAAACCATCGATCTGGCATGCTCAAACCTGCCCAAAACTCAACCACACCTGGAAAAAGCTACCTCATGTTATGCTTACGAATAGGTAAATAATGAGTAATCTGCACTTAATGAAGCGTTATTTTAATAGATTTGTATGGTGTACTCTTAACGAAATTAAAATTTGCCACCTCAGCTTGCTTCCACTCGATCCGCCGTCATGAAAAAATGGCGATATCTTTCAATATAATGGCAATATACATACATACTTTACGATAAAAATATGCTCTACAAATATGAAGTAGATACAATTTTTTACAATTTATTTTACGAGTAGTTTTATGTCAAATTAATAGTTTTAGCGCTGCCGACTCTTAGAGAAAATTTATTAATTTGTTGATGTTAAAAAAATGGTTCTTTTAACAACACTAGGTCCTAGGTATTTTTGCACCATTAGGCACTATTTACAAATTACAAACAACATACGCATTGCTAGTAAAAGACATTTAAAAGATTATAATTTTTGGCATTTTATTTTTAAATAAACGATTTCACAAACAAATTGCACCTAATACTAACAAACAATTGACTCAGACATATCAGCTACTCCTCCAGCAGTTCTTCGTCAAATTCCCCTTCATCATCAACGGTCGCCTCCTGGTACTGCTGGTACTCGGAGACCAGGTCATTCATATTGCTCTCGGCTTCCGTAAACTCCATCTCGTCCATACCCTCACCAGTGTACCAGTGGAGGAAGGCTTTCCGTCTGAACATAGCTGAGAACTGCTCAGAGATCCGCTTAAATAGCTCCTGAATAGCTGTCGTGTTGCCGATGAACGTGGCAGACATCTTCAGCCCCCGCGGGGGTATATCGCAAACCGCTGTTTTGACGTTATTGGGGATCCATTCGACGAAGTAGGCGCTGTTTTTGTTTTGGATATTCAGCATCTGCTCGTCCACCTCCTTCGTAGACATGCGGCCACGGAAGACGGCGGCCACGGTGAGATATCTTCCATGCCGAGGGTCGCAGGCGGCCATCATGTTCCTGGCGTCGAACATCTGTTGAGTCAGCTCGGGCACACTCAACGCTCTATACTGCTGGCTGCTGCGAGAAGTCAGCGGTGCGAAGCCGGGCATGAAGAAGTGGAGTCTAGGAAACGGTACCATGTTGACTGCCAGCTTCCGCAAATCCGCGTTCAACTGCCCGGGGAACCTCAGACATGTGGTGACACCAGACATCGTCGCCGACACCAAATGGTTCAGGTCTCCATACATTGGCGTGCTCAGCTTCAGAGTTCGGAAGCAGATGTCGTAGAGAGCTTCGTTGTCGATACAATACGTCTCGTCAGTATTTTCTACGAGCTGGTGTACCGATAAAGTGGCGTTGTAAGGCTCGACGACCGTATCCGATACCTTCGGACTGGGCACGACGGAGAACGTATTCATTATCCTATCCGGGTACTCCTCTCGTATCTTGGATATGAGTAACGTCCCCATTCCGGAGCCGGTGCCACCGCCCAAGGAATGCGTCAATTGGAATCCCTGCAGGCAGTCGCAGCCCTCAGCTTCCTTTCTGACTACATCCAAGACAGAATCAACAAGTTCTGCACCTTCCGTATAATGTCCTTTAGCCCAGTTATTACCGGCTCCAGACTGGCCAAAGACGAAGTTGTCTGGTCGGAATAACTCACCAAACGGCCCAGACCGCACGGAGTCCATGGTACCGGGTTCCAGGTCTACCAGGATGGCCCTGGGCACGTACTTGCCGCTGGAGGCCTCGTTGTAGTACACGTTGATGCGCTCCAGCTGCTGGTCGGAGTTGCCCTTGTGCGAGCCGGTCGCGTCGATACCATGCTCGTCCGATATCACTTCCCAGAACTGAAAAAAACGACTTATTACTGACAGTGTCAAATCTAGAGGAAGGATGGGCTATAAAATGAGGCGGTAGCTTTAAGGATGTGACAGCATACAGGGTATTAGGCAACAAAAATAATAGCAAAGACACGAGAAAGACACATATATGTTTTATTATGAAATATATACCTGTCTTTGTCGTCATAAGCGCGATATCGGATTGGATGAGAAAACGCACTTATGCCGACGACATAACAGTGTTTCCGGTCCAATATCGCGTCATGTGAAAACGCTTTAATAATTTGTATTTGTATTAATAATTTTAATGTAAGATTTAGACAGAACTTCTGTGAAATAATATAGTAAGATATAGATAGATTTACCTTAGCCCCTATCTGGTTTCCGCATTGGCCGGCCTGGATGTGGACGATTTCCCTCATTTTAACGCACAAGAAATTTAGACCCAAAATATATGAGTAACGGGACTTTAGAATTTAATTTCGAATAAGCTTATCTCTAAAATGATAAATAATATACAAAAAAAAAATTATTTCATGTGCATCGTACAAGAAAATTTTTCTGAATGCCCAGAAGACGTTTCGCATTGAAAATTTAAATATTTTTGAAATTAGAATTTATTTAAAAAAAGATGTCAAAACCATAAAAAGGTTGTATTACTTCGCGGTTAAATTTTTTATGAGATACCGGCCGTATGCCAATGTAGCTAGTGACCAGACGTATCACCTGATGCCGCTGATTTAGGTACTTTGTGCTACAACCATGCCACGTTTTACTAGAATTTTGTGAAAGTAGAACTAGTAATAAAGCACAATATAAATAAAGTACCTTTAGATAGGTAAATAACCATTTTAATCCATATTCTATTTACCAAAGGGCAAAGGGAATGGAATGGAGCTCACACAAAAATTCTCAACTGTTAGATAGAATGAAAATTTCGTAAAAAATTGTTGGCTTAGTAAGTACTTTTTATCCGACTATAGCGAAGCCAAAAGGAAGGGTAATGTCTATGTATGTATTAATGTATGTTTGTTCCACTGTAGGTAACGCCAAAACTACTGATCCGATGTTAATAAATGAGGTGTCAATATATTCGTAACAATAGCCCGGGTAACATAGGCTATATTATTTACGTACCTAGTCGGGTTATAGTTTTATGTAAAAATTATAGTCATTTGCACTACAGAAACAAGTCACTTCACTGGTATAATTACATTTACTTTCACGAATAAATAAAATAACAATACAAAAAATTATTGCTCAACGCCTTCTTCTTCTTCGTCTTCAAACTCGTCATCATCAGCCGTCGCATCCTGGTACTGCTGGTACTCCGATATCAAGTCGCTGATATTATTGTCCGCCTCCGAAAAATCACTCTCATCCATGCCCTCCCCAGTGTACCAATGCACGAAAGCCTTCCTTCGAAACATCGACGCAAACTGTTCCGCTATCCTCTTAAAAATCTCCTGAATAGCTGTCGTATTCCCAACAAAGGTAGCCGACATTTTCAAACCCCTAGGCGGTATATCGCACACCGCAGTCTTTACGTTGTTGGGTATCCATTTGACGAAGTAATACTTATTTTTGTTTTGGACGTTTAGCATTTGTTCGTCGACTTCTTTCATCGACATACGTCCTCTGAACACGGCGGCTACTGTGAGATATCTGCCATGCCGAGGATCGCAGGCTGCCATCATGTTCTTAGCGTCGAACATCTGCTGGGTCAGCTCGGGGACCGTAAGAGCCAGATACGGTTGACTACCCCTCGAAGTCAGCGGCGCGAAACCCGGCATGAAAAAGTGTAGACGCGGGAAGGGCACCATGTTTACTGCTAATTTTCTCAAATCCGCGTTCAGTTGCCCAGGGAACCTTAAGCAAGTTGTGACTCCAGACATAGCCGACGACACCAAATGGTTCAAGTCGCCGTACGTTGGTGTTTTCAGCTTGAGAGTTCGGAAGCAGATATCGTATAGCGCTTCGTTGTCGATGCAGAAACTTTGGTCCGAATTCTCGAGTAGCTGATTTACAGACAGCGTCGCGTTATACGGTTCCACGACGGTATCGGAAACTTTTGGACTGGGTATCACAGAGAATGTGAGTATAATCCTATCGGCATACTCTTCTCTGATATGATTGAGAAGAAGTGTCCCCAATCCTGAGCCGGTTCCACCGCCGAGTGAATGCGTGAATTGAAATCCTTGAAGACAATCGCAGCCCTCCGCTTCACGCCTGACCACATCGAGAATGGGTTCAAGCAAATCTGCGCCTTCCGTATAGTATCCTTTGGCCCAGTTATTGCCTGCGCCGGTTGATCCATAGACGACGTTGTCCGGTCGGAATATCTCCCCAAAGGGTCCCGCTCGGAGGGAGTCCATGGTCGTGGGTTCGAGGTCGACGAGGGTGGCCCTCGGCACGTATTTTCCGGCCGCACCCTCGTTGTAGTAGACATTGATACGCTCCATTTGGAGGTCGCTGTTGCCAAGGTAGCTTCCGTCAGGGCCAATGCCGTGCTCGTCGGAGATTACCTCCCAGAACTGGAAAAGAATAAGTTTTTAGGTTTTAATTGACTTCCGTTTATGACAATAAGAGAGGATGACATTAATAAACCATTCAAAAAAAAGCTTTATTGGCGGGCAATTTGTTTACAGGTCGTACGGGTTAAAATACTGGTTTACTAAGTATTTGCACCGTGATTCAATCCCTCCTTTGCCTTAAACCCCAATTCTCGTATTTAACTTAAGACTATCAATTTACTCATAATCATAAATGAATAGTCTTGATATCATAAGCTGATTTTGGAATTTGGACCGATCAGAACGCGTTTGACGTATCATAAGAATACCTTTCTGCTGTTTTAACATACTGAGACTTCATGGAAACTGTATTAAAGTAAGATTATATTATTTAACAGATTCGACCTACTGAGGAAATTCATATTAATAATACATTACCTTAGCTCCAATCTGATTCCCGCATCTTCCGACCTGCACATGGACTATTTCCCTCATTATTATTTATTACTGATAATTTATTAAATAAAATAAATAAATATTTATAAAGAAAATTTTATACAAAAAAATTACATGAGCCTACACGACTTATAAACTAAGAAAAACAACAAAAATGCTATGAAATCATTGAACATAATCAGGTTGGTTTCCTTGTTCTACGTACAAAAAATATTTTAATTTTTTTAATCAAGTAGGTAAAGAAACAACAGAGTTTAAATAAACAAGATAAAAAAATTTACAAGAAACAAGATTAAAACAGTATTATGAAATTAAGGCATTTTAGAGACAAACAAAACAATATTTCCAAAAACATTGTAATTATTAAAAAAAAATACAATTACAAAAATGCAAAACATTTTTTCTCTTTGGTGTCTTATGTCCATTATTACACATACTTAGAATTTTAAATTTTTACATTATTATCGTTGAAAAAATTCCGTTTACATTCACATTGAAAAACACATTACAAACAGACAGTAGACAAAAATCGAGAGAAATATTTAAAAGAATGTTTAACATAATAAATTAGTTTTCCAATAAAACTATAATTAATAAATGTATTAAACATCACTACCTACTTTATTATATATTACTAAATTATTAAAACAGAATAATTTACAAAATAATATAAATTCTTCATTATTTTATCTACTCATTTAAAAATTATGACTAGTTCACCTTAGAAAGATCTTATAACAATTATAAGAGCATTCATTTTTATTATGCTACTTATCATTGCGTATAGCTATTACATATTACTAACTTATACATAGGTGATAATTTGCAAACAAAGTAATGTTATGGACCGAGGATCCCAGGCGCGCCAGACTACCCTTATATTCTTACTGATAAAATGTATATCATCTTATGTCTCTGTTCATACTAAGTTTAGAGAAAAATTACTTAAATAAGTTTTGTTCCTTACGTTATTCTAAAACCGAAAAATAAGACTTTTTCCGCAACTTAGGCGCCTTGTACCTAAAAATTGGCCCACGGCACAAACTAGCGGGTATGCATACATTCATTATGCACACTAATACTACAGTATTATATACATTTAGCAGCAAGAATATAAGGGTAGTCTGGCGGAGCTGGGATCTCGGTCCATTACTTTAACAACGTAATGTCGGTTGATATTAGCTCGTTTGGTGTGCGATGGTAAACACAACCCGCAGTGTACTGGCATGGTAGACGTTTCGTATATCTGATCTATACACAGTAAGAACTTTGGATACATAGATTTGAACAAATAAGGTGCTATTTTGTAGCTATGAGCATATCTAGCAAAAAATTATTATGTGCTTGCAAGGAAACAGACCGGGAAAATAAAAATTCTGACTGAGAGCATTTCATTTTTTATTGCAGCAACCATAGAGACTAGAGTAAAAGAGTGCCCATCTCCATACATGAAAAAGTGTCCGTAAAAAAAATAAGTTGAAAAACTATAACCCGACTACATTATAAAAAAGGGGTCTAAAAAGGTCGTAAACAAGAAAATAATTCAGATAGGGATCCAGTAATGCATAGGCACAGAAATGGTCAGGCTAGAGCCGTGGTCGCACCCTCTAACGGCATCTAAGCTGCAGTTTACACCGAGACGCTAAGGCCTAAAGAGGTTTCTAGAATATACCCCAAGATAGATACAGACGGCTGCGATTTCACATCGACTGTGCCGAACCTTATAAAGTAGGTGCAACCACGGCTCTACCTTGACCATTTGCATTTCTGGATTTCTATCTGAATTATTTTCCTGTTTCGGCCTCTTTAGACCCCTTTTTTATAACGTAGTCGGGTTATAGTATTTTTAACTTATTTTTATTTCGTATTTTCCGTTTCCAATCATCGAACATGTTTTTGGAATAATACTAATAAAAACACTTGAAATTAAAAATAATATCTTCTTCACCGAGCGCGGAGCGAGCCAATTTTTTTTTCTAGATTTTAAGAACGATAATAGTAATAATATAATATTTATAAAATAAAATATATTTTATGACGTTAATATAACATGTATAATATAAAAATTATATATTTATAGTCTTATATTACGTAATTTCCGAAAATTGGACAACTGGGTTTGTACGACCGCATTTTAAAAGTGTATTTTGACATATATTTGCGCAAGCACGATTTTTTTAGATGTTAGAATTTGAGGTAAAATTTTCGAAATACAAATTTTTTTAAAATTATATAGCCTATGTTACCCGCGGCATCATTACAAATCTATTGACACTTCATTTATTAAAATCGGACTAGTAGTTTAGACGCTACGAGGGAACAAACATACACACATACATAGCCTGCCAAAATTCTTTCAACCCTTCCTTTTGGCTTCGCCGTAGTCGGGTAAAAAACGCTAAATTGGGGGGGTGGCGCTATTGTCGAGTGTAAAGCGACTAAATTTAAACGGAGAATTAAATCTTAGCATCTTCTTCGGTTATATTTATAAAAAATATTTTCAACTATGCAAGTAATTAAAATTTTCATGATTTTCTTAAGTCGTAGAAAATTTAAATATCTAAACTCAACTCACTTCAGTCACAACTTCACACCATCTCTTATTGCTAACTTCATTATATCTATTACACACCATTCTGACTCTAGCGCCACTTTGGCCAGTTTTGAAACTATTATTGAATGACTTTTGTCGGACACTTTTTAACTTTTCTGACTAAGAGAGATGGTACTCCTTTACTCTATTGTTCATGGCAGCAACACTACAAAAAGCTGGGATGTGATTGGTTAAATATTGAAAATTTGACAATTAATGACATTTCACTTTAGTTTCGTGAACTTTCCGCCATATAGCGAGATTTTACATTATGTTGGCTACATTTACATTACATTACAACCGCTTATCACAATATTCTATGTCAATATGGATAGCTTGTACTTTGTATTGCTTATATTTCGATAGAGCAAAGAAATTATTAGCTATCTTATATAATAAATATTCTTAATAAATACAGTATTTATTATAATATATAATTTTGGACCTGTTTCAAAATCTACTGATGTCAGATAGCTTATTCGGAGGTTTTGTCACTGCTTACTTTATATCGAGCGACAGATACAAAACATGCAATTAAGCTATCTGACACTTATCAGTAAATTGTGAAACTCCCAAAGTATCAAGTAATTCGATTTCATTGCACTATAGATGGTCAACGGTTATTCCACTCGCGTTAAAATATCGCATGCAATTTCACATTTGACTCATGAGCTTAACTCATCGATTTTAAATAATTCAGTAGATTAACTGATTTATAGTCTCAGTAAGTATAATCACATTTATATGCACTTCACGTCTCTTTTCTTCTTTTTCAGAAATTAGAGACAGAATTAATTATCGCTATTAATTAGTTTTTCGCAGTCAGTACCTACTGAAAAAAAAACCTGGGAATATAAGGTTTCGCAAAAGCAATTACAGCAACTTTGGGCATATTATTTACTGCTGTCTTTACATAAAAGACATAGACAGAAAAAATTTAAGCTAGAAATATCTTGTATGAAACGAATCTACGGCGCTCCAGAATGTCATTGACCTCACACTGTCCCACAGCTGATTTTAAAACGTCTTTTTTGTGTGAAAATGTGAGGGAAAATGACCTTATAGTATCGTAGATTTGTTTTATAAATGTAGTATCCATTTTTTTTCTGCCTAATAATTAAAAATGTGAAAGTTTGTGAGGATGGATGGATTGCTTGCGATTCTTTTAGGCCAAAACTACTAAACGGATTTTGATGAAACTTTACTGTAATAATATGGCTTATACATCCGATTAACGGATAGGCTATTAATTATAAAGATATCGTGTATCCGCAATTGATTTTTGCCAAATCTTATATTATTATTATGTGCATAGTTTTTCATAGTAGTATAATAAACAGTAAATAAGTAACGCTACTATCAAAACTATGCAAGCGCCTTATCTTCAACAAATACACATTACCATAGACCACATGTTTAGTAGACAGCCACGGTATGTAGAACGCTCGAAAGATTTTGTGCGATTTTGCAGCATCTAGTATCGGTACTGCATTTATAATTTCCCAGGCGGGATTTTTTATTGTAGGACGGTTCTAACTTGGTTGGATTTCCTAGGTCTGAGTCTACTAGGTAGTGGCATTCTGTTGGTTTCAGTAAAGTTCGGTTGTCGCCTTTGTTCATGTCGTTGAAATGCGGTTGCATAATACGAGTAGCTGGAAAAATTAAAATGAGACATCGAGGACGGTAGCAAAAAATGGGTGCTGTGTTATGGTTATGGGTCAGTTAACAACGCGACAATACGCGACGCGGCGCTGCATTTTTTTTAAGATAGCTACTTGAAATTTATTTACTACACAAAAGGTTACGTTTCACACGACGTACACTTCACATGTGCAGCTCCACGCTGTGCAGCGTGGAGCAACTTGGTATTCGAACTCTTACAACGAACGTGTATCTCCTTAAGTAATGAATTTAAGTTTAAATTTAATAGCTATCTTAAAAATGCAGCGCCATGTCGCGTATCGTTTTTTTTCGGTGTGAATTGACCCTTAAGCTAATTAAAGAGTTTGACAAATGAAAGTTTTTTGCAAACTTAACTTGGCAACTCTTACGACCTTCAAGTCAATTTGACAAACCAAAATTTGACAAAATTAAATGAAAATAAATGTTTTTTTCTTACAAAAAAGGTTGTAACTGTAAAAAACATTACAAAGGACACTGGGAATTTTCTATGGAACAACTTGCGACGGCGACCAAATGCGCTTGATGCAAGCGTGATTACACCTAGATTACAACGACACAGGTCGCATATCTGCAGGAGGTGGGGTAAATTCTCATACATTTTGTAATATGTCATAAACGCCCAACGTCTGTTCTATGCACTCACCATTATGCTGCTCATCGTATGGCGCAGGCATTTGTCCGTCAAACTCGCTTCTCACGAAGCGTATACGGCCTCTATGTAAGTGGAAGTGAGACGGAGAGCGGTACCACTCTTTGCCGTAGCACACGATCACGTGATCATTGGCGTGGGCATTATTGATCACGTGGTCATTCAGTGGGCGGAGCACGGTCATGGGCCCGTGGTAGTGCTGGTGCAACGCCGTTATGCGGGACACGCCTGACAATCATAAAAATTAAAATAGTATCTATCTAATTCAAAAAATCATAATAGCCCGATGTTTTTTTTTTTCAAATCTGCTAAGCCACTTAGGCTGTAGGGCCGCGTGCAATCTTCAGGCCGCTACCTCGAACCCAGCGGCAGCGGCGAGCGGCGGCAGCGCGCGCGCGCAGGCGCCATAGTCACCACTTGATACACAGCACTCCCCTCCATCTAGTGTTGACTATGGTCTGATCTCTATGGCGTCCGCCTGCGCACGACGCTCGCCGGTGTGTTCGAGTCAGCGGCGTTACTGTTTTCGGCAGTCAGGTTTTTTTATTATCACAACACAAACGTGCCAAGTAAATAGATAGATATTCTAGCCGAGTTCTGGCCAATATAGCAAACGCAAAAGTGAACTTCGTCGCTTTTCTTACTGTCTCTTTCTAACCTATGGCATGCGCAACAGCTACCTCTTTCTACTACTCACCGGCAACTCCAGCCAGTAACACGCACACGATGACCAGTGGGCCAGTGTAAGCGAGATAGTGTCTTCTCTCTCGCTCCCTCCGCCAGCCGAGCAGCTCCGTACCGAGTGCGAACGTCAGTTTTTGCACGCAGTCGAGCGACACCGTGCCCGCTAGGACTATAGCGCTGTATACTGGGTATAAGAATCTGGAAAACATTGCATCGGATTGTAAATTAAATCTGTCATGTGAAATTCCTGTAAACTTGCAAATTATACCCTTATTGCAGCCTCATAACTTGCATATAATTTAAGATTCATAAATAGAACTTACTGAAATAACTGTTAGAATCTGCTAATTTTATAACGCGAAAAAAGTAACAAATTTTATATAATACTTCAATATGTCCTCACCTCCGTGGTCCAGTGGTTTAGCTGCAAGTCTAGATAGGACAATGCAGGCTGATCACCTGATAGACCGACAAGAATAATGACCCGTACGTGGGCTGGGCATGTAAAAAGTCGGTCCTGAGCCAGTCGTGTCTGTCTTCCGTCACTGATTTTCGAGAGTAAAGAAAGAAAGTGCTCTTGTACGCACACACTCAGGCATTATAAAATAACTCCTGCGTAGCTGGACTGGTTTCAATAAAAGCGGCCACCGTCACCGAAATCGGTGTGGGAGCTATTAATGTCCTCACCTCTCCTCCTTATGCGGCTGCGCCATAAACACCAGCAACCACAGAGCTAACGGCATGAGGCTCAGCCAGTACGGTGCGCAAAACGCCGCGCGGACGGTGGAGCGCGCCACCGCGCCGCACGCCGCCAGCAGCAGCGGGCACGACAGGGCCAGCACCTGTGTGAGCGAGACGGCGATATATGTTCAGCCGTCAGATAGATAGAGCTAGCACCCGATGTAGAAAGAGATAGGTATGTAGAAATACGGACGGTTCATACGTTAAAGTCACTGCTCTAGCAGTAAAGAGACATATTGTGTGCACAGAAAGACAGACTTAGGCGAAGAACTCACGGAACGGTTTTCACCCGCGCCAACGGCAACTTCTGTAGAATGCAGATATGTATGTAGAAAATTAAAGCACAACACACGTGGCGTTTTACACCCGCTATGTGCGCGATTGTTCGCGGGCAACTAGTAGAATGCGCGGACCCCGGTCACCCGCAGCCTCGGCGGGCAGCGCCCGCGCGCTCTGCGTTCGGTTGTGGGCGAAATTCGAAAATTCTATTGTAAATATGTATTTGCCTTTTATACCCCGCGCGTCCTGCTATCTTCGCCCGCCACATTTGCGGGCGATAATCTCAACCGCGGCGGCCGCATGACCGCGCAAAACCGCAGTCCGTGAATTTAGAAATAAAACCGCAGTTCGACGACCGCGATTTCAAAAACCTTTCTGAGAGAAAACTTAAAAGAGAGTTACATGGATGGCTACTTAACAAAACGTATTATAGAATCAATGAATATTTTAATAACCGAATAGTTATCATGTAACATTCAAACGTTAAAAATGACACTACATAATATTTTATTAATTTAATTTGTATCTTATTGTTAAATCTGACCTTTTGTTTTGACCTTTTTATAATTCTGACTATATTATTCATTAAAGTAATTATAATAACCATTTCTAATCTATTAAATATTATAATCTAAAATAACTATGAAAAACTAAAAATATTTGCACACTATTTATGTAGTAGAATATGTCGAACTCAATAAAATATGTAAACACCTACTGTACCATATTCTTGGCAAATAAATGAATTTGAATAATTTTTTTTCTATTTATCTTCACAAAAGCAGTAAATAAAATTTTTTCGTGATTACGTTTGCGTAACGGTAAAGAACTAGTACGAAAACACGTAAAAGAAATTGAATGTAAAAACAGTACATACCCAGACAATATTAAAGTTCAAAAATCCATTCACAAAATAGTATGTCCACGGCTCAACCCCGTACAAATCAGGCCCGTGTTCCGTGAATATGTTGTAGGATATTATATTCCATGGTGTGACCACTAGTCGGCCATAATGCCATGAATCCACTATAACCGTGGGCACTAGGAATATGACTAGAGCTATTGCTGACCACTTGATGAATTCGTAGATCTGTCGCTTTAGTATCAACATGTCCAACGCGATGGGTACACCCAATAGGGCTGTGAACGGCCAACCTGGAATGAAAAGGTAAAATATGTCATTTAACATCGGTTGGAAGAAATATAACATGAGTGGCATTAAAGCATTTGCCCTGAAAATTATCAATTTCCTTCACATGAATCATCAAAAAACATATTGTAACTGAGGAAATTATGACATATAGATACTCACTCAGTATAGACGTGGCGGCAACCAACATAATAGCGCTGGGATAACGCCGCCGCCACCAGCACGCCAGCGCCGCGGTCACCAGCGCGCTACTCCACGACGACGGCAGCATGGCAGCGCTAGAGGCGAAGCACCCCGCCGCGGGCAACATGAGAGCCAGCCAGACTCGACCCACGTGTACTCCGAACTCGTGGCATACGGCTCTGGAAAGGTAATTAGCATATCCCTTAGCTTTTGCAACACAATTGGCAAAGTTGTTGCATTATGAAAGTAAATATGTATCATCGGGAATGATAGACATGAAATATTAACTAAGGAAATTCCAGTATTATTAAATATACCAAAAACATAATTGCATAGGCCGTAAGCCTATGTATTTATGTTTTTGGTATATTTATATCGTACTAATATTATAAATGTGAAAGTTTGTGAAGATGGATGAATGGATCTTTGTTTGTTACTCTTTCACGCAAAGGTACTGAACGGATTTCGATGAAATTTGGTATGGTAGTAGTTTAAGCTCTGGTCTGGATTAAAACATAGGGTACTTTTTATCCCGAAAAAGTAGTGTTCCCGTGGGATATTGTATGTACGCGGGCGGAGCCGAGGGCAACAGCTAGTATACTTATATACCTTACGCATTACAATATACAATTTAAAAACGGATCTCAAAACAGGCAGTCCACTGGTCTGCTACCTAAGTATAGACTTGATATGAAAACTGATTTGTTAGTTCTAGATAAATCATTTAGAATTGTCACATTCCATCATAAAACAATGTGTTTTGCTTGTACTACTTGGATTGCTTGTAGCATAATTTATAATAATATGGTTCCCATGCTCTTAAAAAACTTACTATGTATTATGTTATCAACATAATATGAGTATTGTATATTATTTGCTTCAAGTTATTAGTGCAAATGTCATGATTGATGGTTGACCAATGAAACTTGCCCTGTTCATATTCACCAATTGAAGTATGCCATTTTGACATTTGCACTGATAACTCACTGCAAACATAAAGCTAATTAGCCATAGGGTATTTTAACTTCATCAGGAAACCACACCACAAACTCAAAATCAAAAACATTGAAACTCACAGCTTCCTTCCTTCATTATTTTACTATGTGTGAAAAGTTTTGTATGAAAACCATTGTAACAAGTGCTATGTTCTTGTTTTTTAATGTAATATAGAGATGGTAAGAAATTAACAAACCACTGTGAATTAAATGAATATGTACACTTTTATTAGTCTAGTCAACAAGTTCAAAAAATAGAAATAAAGCTCCTAGAAATATGTACGATAGCTCATTCGATTCGGAATTACGTCTAGAAAAATGTTTTTTAAGGGTATATAGCACATAAAAAATTGCGATTGTTATTAACAAAATAAGATTAAAAAAAAGGTATTTAGTTTTTCGTTAATAACTTTTAAAATAATGATATTTAAGGAATTTTGAAAAAAGATCCTGAAAGAGGAGGAAATTTCCAATAAAAAAGTCAACTCCCGGAATTCTATCTATATTATTTATAAAAAAAAAAAATGCTGGAAATAGGGCTCCGCGAGGGCGTTACGGCATAGGCGCGCCGTCTAAAAAGCCTGTATATCACCTAAAATATATTTTTTTAATATTAAATAACAATTTAAAAATTTGAATAAATTATGGTGTAATCTAGACACTTAAACGAAAAAACCTCGGTGAAAAAAATTTTTTTTGTCGATTTTTCAAAAAGTTACACCATTGTTAATTAGCTAATTTTTTTCCAATCTCTGTTTTATAAATTACGGCATAAAAGTTTAAATAATTGGTCTATAAATTTTTCGCTTCGTGGAGCTCTTTTTATTTAGGTACTTAATAAAGTTATGCAAAAAAAAAATTATTAAAGTTTATTATTTTGTTAATTATATATTTCTAAAAAATGTTATCAAAAAAATTTTATTTTGGTAATATTACTTACTTATTATTGCTGTTTTCGCATCTAATATAGATATTAATTAACATTGGAAAAAATTTTTTTACGTCATTTGTTAAGAAATTGTTTATAAACAAATAGACTATTTTGGGATTAAAAAAAAAAATTTACTATCTTATTGCATAGGTGAAATAATGATTAAAAAAATTTTTTTCTTAAATAAATTTTTTTATTGTAAAAAAAAAAATATAGATAAGAGTTCCGGGAGTTAGGACTTTTTTATTGGAAATTTCCTCCTTTTTCAGAACCTTTTTGCAAAATTCCTTAAATATCATTATTTTAAAAGTTATTAACGAAAGACTAAATACCTTTTTTTTTTAAATCTTATTTTGTTAATAACAATCGCAATTTTTTATGTGCTAATATACCCTTAAAAAACATCTTTCTAGACGTCATTGCAAATCGAATGAGCTATCACACACATTTTTAGGAGCTTTATTTCTATTTAACACGTTTTTGAACTTGTTGACTAGACTAGGTATATAATGAGGAATGATTTGTTTGTTGGTTTGATTGTTTGCATTGAATAGGCTGCGAAAACTACTGGACCTATTTTAATAAAATTTGGCACAGATATAGAGTTGACTACAGGGAAGGACATACATACAAGGACTACTTTTTATCGCGGCAGAATGAACGATTCATGCGGGATAGATATTTTATACTACTCAATAAAATTACATACAGTTTTCAGCAATATGAGTAATTCCGGAGGGAGTTGAATATAATAAATTGCAACCGTGCACACTAGTGTACTAATCTTTTATATAAAAATGGATTGCAATTTGAATGTCTCGCTAAAACTCGAGAACAGCTGGACCAATTTGGTGAATATTGGTCTTAAAATAATCCTATCAGTTCAGGGAAGGTTTAAACTGTGAGAAATTTTGAAAATATTGTGGGCAAAACATTAACTCTATATTTATAGGTGCGACATATCAATGTGTGTCGGGACAGCTAGTTATAAATAAACCTAATTTTTGACAGCTTACAAAATGATTATAAAACAAAAAAAACTATACTCACTTGTAGAACATGAGCTCTGCACACGACGTCAGCACTGCAAGGAGCGCTCTGAGCGTATAAAAAACTGACACCGGCGACATAACAAGTGACAACATTTTAGCTGGCACAGCAAATAGCCACAGTGGTAAATACGACCGTAGTGCATATTTAGGGCTGTACTCCCATGTTTGTAAGCCATTTCCATACACTGTAAACACATACACATAAGTAATGCCACATGACCATAAACAAATTTGAATTTAATATATTTTTGTTTTTTCGAGTACCTAAGCCAATAGAAAACAGAGGGGTGTTGTAAGTTTCATGTGTCTGTCTGTGTCATCGAAGCTTGCAAATGGATAAACCGATTTTGATATACTTATTCGTTTGAATGCTGATATTAGTGCTATAATTCATCTTCATCAGCTCACACCTTGTCAATTCAGGGGTTACTTAAAATTTTTGATTATGTTTCATTGCATAAGTCTTTCCCCATATGATGTGTCTTATTATCCTGTCATTACTAGATAAATTATACACATATTTACACAAGTTTCTATAATTAAATAGAATATAAAGGAAAATTTCCTAAATTAAATTTAAAAAATAAAAATTTTAGTACCTAAATAATGCAAAGGTTCCCAGTAGTTGTATGTTTCGTCACAGTCGGAGATCTGACCCCAATAAGCCGAAGTCAGTCGAGCTCCTAGAATTAGAGTTAACGCCACAGCTCCACCTGGATAAGCTATGCTCCTTAAGTCTGACGGAGCACTCGGGAACAGAAACTCCCTGAAAGTTAATTATATGCTAATAAAAGCATGGTGTATTGTCAGAAATACAAGAAACGAAACAAGTACGCCATGCAAACAAAATCAAAATGTTTACCACAAGAAGCATAGGTATGTAGGTTATCTGCATCATAAGAAAATAATGTAAAGCAGTAATTCGAACATAATAAAGCTGGTACTATATAAGCGGCAGTAAAAGCACATACAGTCATAATGTTTAGGCTATAATTTACCCTTTGCTTGGTTTTCGACCTCGGTTGCCTTTGCTAAAACTAGACGATCTTCTTGCTCCATTTTTATTGTGAATACTTCTTTGTCGTGCGGTTAATGGCATTTTTAGCTTTATACCGATCCTCTTTCATAGAGAATAATGAGTTTAGCCATAAAATCTAATATAATACATACAAAATACTTTTATCGTAAAATTATTTATCTCGTTCTTCTTCTTCTTCTTTTGGCATAGCCATCCCTGTAATAGGAGTTGCCAACGTCAGTTATTTTATTAATTTATTCATGACCATGGATACAAAGTCCTTCAGTCGGATGCCAACGTCAGAGTCATGCAGCAGATGTTCAGTGAAAAGCCGATAGCGTACAGTGCAGGGAATGGCTCATGCAATGACTTCATGGGTACCTCATGCAGATACAAGTTATAATTACTAGTATAAAAACAGAATAATATGCAAAGCCAATGTTTCTTAGCCTTTTTTTAATTATTTTATTAAGCCCTACATAATATACAGAACATAAAATAAAAATTAATGAAAATTAGTTATATATATATATATATATATATATATATATATATATATATATATATATATATATATAACTAATTGGGTAGGTAATATATAACCTATAATATAATAATATATAATATATAATAATATATAATATAATATAATATATATAATATAATATATAATATATAATAATGTATAATATATAACCTATATAATATATAATATATAATATATAATATATAACCCTATAGGTCTGGGTGCGCACAAACTTTTCGGAGAAATCTCCAAAAAACTCATTGAGGCCACCCGAGACCCCAGAGCCGGCACCTACCTGGCCCAGAGAATAAGTATCGCAATCCAGCGAGGAAACTCTTTGAGCCTTCTAGGTACTCTGCCTGGTGGGGATGACCTGGGAGATTTCTTTTTTTTGTAGCATTTTAAATATCAATATTTTTCAATGATGAACACAATCGCCTAACCGCTTGCATTATGGTGTATGTCGTGCTTGTACATAACAAAATTGTATTTGCTAAGCTTTGCCGGTAAAGTGTATAATTCCCTTTTTTTTAGATGCCCATGACGCAAGCTGAAAGGCAGAAGTTGTACAGGGAAAGACTCAAACAAAGGGACCCAGAAAAATTTTTAGCTCAGAAGAAATCAAACGCGGAAAGAACTAAAAAGAACCGGAAAAAAATAGCAGATTTTGACAGTTCTCAGCAGCAAATTATTAGGCAGCAATGGAGAGAAAAATAGAGAAACAAAGATAAACATGCATTGCCAGACACTGCTGAAGAGCCATCTGCAGTATCCAAACATCCGTTACAGAAATTGAACAGAAAAGTTATGTATAAATTAGAAAAAGAGAATTTAGAACTCAAACAAGAGCGAACGATATTGATGACATCTTTAAAAAACATGAAAAAGAGAATTAAGAGATATATGCAGAAGAATGAAAAAATGCTGAAATTGCTTGTAGAAAAAAATGAAACGGTTAATAAATTACAAAAAGAACATGATAAAAGGAAGACTGAAAACAGTACAAGTTGGACTCCTCAGACAAAAACTAATAACTTTATTGAAGACTATTTACCTACCATAACTAAAGAAGCAAAGGACATTGTGAAGAAAAAAATATTACACCACGAAGTACTTTTAGATACATTAAAAGAGTCTTACCAAAGTTCTAGTAGTACAAAAGTAAAAACAATATTGAAAGATGTTTTGTTAGGTGAAAAAGCACAAAAATATAAGCTGAAAAGGAAAATGGCTTCATTTTTAGGACTGAAAGGAAACATTCGTCATTGCACAAAGAAAAAACGCAATAATATTTTGGTAAACCATCTCAAAACTTTTTTTGAAAGAGATGACGTTAGTAGGATGACAGCAGGAAAAAAGGAAATTAAAACAAAGAAAAATGAAAAGAGACAAAAAAGATACTTGTTAGGAACCCTGAAAAAGCTTTATTCAAAAGACAGACATGACGGTGGAAAATTGGCTCTATCCACTTTTAAGAAATATAGACCATTCCATGTAATTCCACCCACAGTTGGAAGTCGAGACACTTGTGCTTGCAAAAAACATGATAATTTACTAATGAAGGCAAAAGCTCTAAAATCTAACGGAATCATCGCAACACAAGATTTAGATGAATTATTGGCTATGGTAATGTGTGATACAAAAAGAAGGGAATGTTGCCTATGGAGAATGTGGGCTATGCGAAGAAAGTGCTATTGATTTTTTAATTAACGAAGTAAATGTAGACGAAAATATTTCATGGTATGAATGGACACTCCAGTCCCATGAATACAAGGACAAGAATGACAAGGATGTAACTAAAATTACCAAAAAAATGGTAAAGCAAAAAAAAAACTGATACTTTGAAATCATTATGGGCCTCATTTAAAGAAGAACTACATAACATGAAAAGGCACAGCTTCAACATCAACCACCAGTATAAAGAATATCGACGATGCATAGAAAGCTTAGATGAGCGCTCAGTTCTATTACACATTGATTTTTCTGAAAATTACATATGCAAACTTAGCAAGGAAATATAATCAATGCACTTTGGTTCTTCGAAGCAGCAAGTTACTCTTCATACGGGTCTTTTATATGCTACAAATGACAAGATACCATTTGCATCAATTTCACCAAATAATGAACATGGACCGGATGCTATCTGGGCTCATCTTCAGCCAGTTTTGGAATGGATCAGGGAGAAATTCCCGACAGCAGATTCCATACATTTTTACTGCGATGGTCCTACAACGCAATACCGACAGAAGAAAAACTTTTATTATTTTTCCAAAGTAACAAAAGAGCTCGGTTTTCCCTACTCTACATGGAATTTTTTTGAAGCGTCTCATGGGAAAGGAGCTGCAGACGGAGTTGGTGGTGCTCTGAAACGCAATCTGGATTCGATGGTTGCTTACGGCAATGACATTCCTGATGCAAAAACTGCGTTTGATCTGTTGCTTAACGAAACAGACACGTCAATAAAGCTTTTCTATATTCCCAATGACGCAATTCAGAATACAACCGTTGAGTTGATACCAGTTCAAAATACTATGAAACTGCATCAGATTAGAAATACTGACATGCCTAACACAATAATGTACCGCAGTTTAAGTTGCTTTTGTCCAGGGGATAGACCTGGATTTTGTCACTGTTTAGATGTGAAGCAGTGCCATTTAATAAAAAATCATGATTTAAGTGCAAATAAAGAAAACGAAACAGGCCAGAAGAAAAAAACACCTCTGAAAATATTATCAGATATTAAAAATTCTGCAGAAAACCAAAAATATTTTGATTTAACCAAATACGGGCCATTTACAGTCACAAATATTGACAAAACGTTTGATATAAGTCGTGCAACAACAAGTCACTATGCTAACGGCAAACAACCATCCTCTGCTGACACTATGACTTCAGTAAAAACAAAGAAAAGAAAATTAGTAACACCGAAAAAACGATTTAAAAAGTGTAAACTTCAGCAAGATAGTAGCACAACAGATGATGAAGAATATTCTTTGAGAGAATCTGATGATGATGAGTATATTTTGGATGAAAACAGTAGCGATGACTCATTTTTAAAAGATGAAAATTTACAGATGGGGTTAAATTTGTGTTCAGGAAGAAACAATCGACTACATTAACAATTGCTCTGACATAGAGAAAGAAAGGGATTATGACAATGAAGAAACGGTAAATGAGAAAGACGAAAATGAAGTAAGAAAAACTGATATTGTTCTGGTCAGATATTACCAAAGAAGTACTTGGAAATATTATATAGGATTCGTCGAAGACATAACAGCAACGAGTGGAGAAATAAATTACAAAATAAGTTTTCTAAAAAAATAACACATCCGAAGTTGAAATTTGTCGAAACAAAAAAGAAGGATTGGGATATTGTAAAATCAAACTCGATCATCAAGAAGATTGAATTAAAGCGTGATATACTACAACAGTCACAATATTACTTAAAAAACAGTTATGATGAGGTTTATTTTAATTGATTTTTTTGCCGCCTATCAGCCCCCTGATTGTGTAAGCTAATCGTATTCATTTGACAGCCTAAAACGTATGGTTTCTTATGTCAAACGGTGCATTATTATACGTTTGACATAAGAAACCATACGTTTTAGTCTGTCAAATGAATACGATTAGCTTACACAATCAGCCCCCTGACCTCATATCATTCAGAGAATAAATACCAATGAAAATTGATTTGATTAAGAATGAGTACTTTTATGTTGCTTTCTAAACGCGCCACTTTCAAGCGTGACGAAATAATACATTCCTTCGTCCACTGTAATTAGATTAAAGTGACATTGTAATTAGTTAAGAGCGTTTACGTGTATACCGGCAACGTCGCAATCTAGTGTCATATTTTCTCGTGGTTTTAAATTTTTATTATTTAATTGGAGCTACATTTTAATAATGTCTTTTACTATTTAGAATAAGGTGAAAAGTATGTAAAAGCTAAGAAATCTTTGTGCTTGCAGTTCTATTTATATACAAATAATTCATTCGAAATTTGCATAGCGTTATTTTTATAGCAAAATAACTGTGAACATTACGGTTACTTACTATTTACACACTTTTCACCTAATTCTAAATTAAATAAATAAATAAATAATTAAAAATTAAATAATAAAAATTGAAAACCTCGAGTAAATGATACTAGCTGGCGACGTTGCCACTCATACCCTAACCTACCCTACCCTACCCGTAAACCCTCTTAAGTGTTACCAATTTTTTTTGTCTAAGATTTGTAGTTTGCTACCGAATATTAAGTTCAAATAAAGATTTTAAGTATTTATTTGTGTTTTTTTAGTATGTAATTATATTTTAGAAGAATCTTACGGGCAAAGCCTTAAATAAAAACTAGTTTTCTTATTTTATCAATTATGTGCACTAGGCTTTACTATTGTCCGGTGTGTTATATTATTTCAAGTGTGTTATTGTGTGTTACAGTTTCAAGTGTGTTATTGAACAATTTTTCGTGGCCTTACCCAGAAATGTTTATCTTCAATAGTTCTACAAAAAAGCCCGCCACAGTATATATCTTATGTGTAAGCCATTTTAAGTTTTGGAGTAGTTATTATTTTTTTAGTACTTACCTACTTTTATAGTACAATTGATTTTGTTATCATAACTGATTAAATGTATATCCTATTGTAGTATTAGTGAGTTTAATAAAAGTAGAGCCTTACATTAATTTTTATATTTACACTGATTATATTTTCTATATATATATATATATATATATATATATATATATATATATATATATATATATATATATATATATATATATATATATATGTTCTGTATATAAAAAGACACCGACATATTTAGCGGAACACAAAAAAGGTCCATAATTAAAAAAATAAGGGCTTATTTTAAAATCTACTTACTACACTTCTTTTGTTATTTAAAGTTTTATTTGTTTTACTTAAAATGAGATCACATTAAGAACAGATTTTGCGAGTAAAGGCTATTTGTGACAAATAGTACATTTTTGAACTTTTCATGTAACCGGGAAAAGTGAAAATTAATATTAAAATAACTATTAATTAAATTATAAAAATGGTGATTAATATCGCGTATTTCCTCCACGTGCTCTTATTAAAGTTTCTACCCTACTTTCTAGAGAATGATGTTATCGATGGTCTCCTGGGATAGTCTCCACAATTCCTCAACTACGGCGATTCGCAGTTAACCCACGTTGGCAGGAGCTGGAATTCTGGACTTAACTTTTCTTTTCAGCAAGTCCCAAACGTGCTCTATTGGGTTCATATCCGGTGATCTCGCCGGCCACTCCATAACAGTGATATTCATATCATTAAGATAAGCTTGAGTTACCCGAGCGGTATGCGGCCGAGCATTATCCTGCATAAAAACAAAATCGTCACAACGGTACGACATTTTCTTCTAAAAATTATCTGATATAGCGGTCTGCAGTCAGACTCCCTCTGTCAATCACTACCAAGTCTGTGCGAGCTCCCAAACAAATGCCCGCCCAAACCATTATTGATCAACCACCGTATGTAACTGTAGTTTCAAAATTTGTCTGAATGTATCGTTCTCCTTTGCGTCTGTATATTATTTGCCTGCTGTCAATTTGATTTAAGAGAATTCTGCACTCATCACTAAACAATACCTTACTCCATTGGTCCGCGTTCCAAAGTCGATGTTCCTGAGCAAAAGTTACCCTGTTTCTACGATAATTTACCTCGAGCCTTGGAGCCTTGGCGGGCACAAATGAACCCAAACCAGCTTCTTCGAACCTTCTTCGTACCGTACGCTCACTTACTGTTACATCCCGCACTGCTTCTAACTCATGTCTGGCTTGGACGGCCGTCAAACGGGGTTTCCTACGTACACGAAGCCGAATGAAACGACCATTCCTACTCGAAGTGCGTCTTCTTCTGCCTTGTCCTGCTCTTCTCAGATAAGTACCGGTCTCCCTGTATTGTATTCCGTGTACCGTTGGATACTGCTATGGATCGTTGAAACTGGTCGACGAAGATCTCTGGATATCACTCTGTAGGTTTGACCATTTCTTCGCATTTCGAGTGCCCTGGCAATCTCCGTTGGGGCTTAGTCAGGCATAATTCAGTCCTCAAATCCAAAAAGATACGCGATTAAAAAAAAACTAACAAAAAACAGTATTTCAATGAAATTTTAAATCAAACTCAGAAGGAAGAAATACTCGAAGTTCGCTCCAGATAAGGTGTATTTGAATAAAATTAAAACAATTGCATAAAATGTGATGTTCAGTTGTTTTCTTAATTTGAAAATATTTATTTTCAAATTAAATGACGTATAAACCAGCCAGCAACCTTATATGATACTGATATCAAACCTTTATTTTATGTTCCGCTAAATATGCCGGTGTATAATATATATATATATATATATATTATACACCGGCATATTTAGCGGAACATAAAATTGCTGAAAAACAAAAAAAACAAAAAAAACAAAAAACATAAATTATGCCTGACTAAGCCCCAACGGAGATTGCCAGGGCACTCGAAATGCGAAGAAATGGTCAAACCTACAGAGTGATATCCAGAGATCTTCGTCGACCAGTTTCAACGATCCATAGCAGTATCTAACGGTACACGGAATACAATACAGGGAGACCGGTACTTATCTGAGAAGAGCAGGACAAGGCAGAAGAAGACGCACTTCGAGTAGGAATGGTCGTTTCATTCGGCTTCGTGTACGTAGGAAACCCCGTTTGACGGCCGTCCAAGCCAGACATGAGTTAGAAGCAGTGCGGGATGTAACAGTAAGTGAGCGTACGGTACGAAGAAGGTTCGAAGAAGCTGGTTTGGGTTCATTTGTGCCCGCCAAGGCTCCAAGGCTCGAGGTAAATTATCGTAGAAACAGGGTAACTTTTGCTCAGGAACATCGACTTTGGAACGCGGACCAATGGAGTAAGGTATTGTTTAGTGATGAGTGCAGAATTCTCTTAAATCAAATTGACAGCAGGCAAATAATATACAGACGCAAAGGAGAACGATACATTCAGACAAATTTTGAAACTACAGTTACATACGGTGGTTGATCAATAATGGTTTGGGCGGGCATTTGTTTGGGAGCTCGCACAGACTTGGTAGTGATTGACAGAGGGAGTCTGACTGCAGACCGCTATATCAGATAATTTTTAGAAGAAAATGTCGTACCGTTGTGACGATTTTGTTTTTATGCAGGATAATGCTCGGCCGCATACCGCTCGGGTAACTCAAGCTTATCTTAATGATATGAATATCACTGTTATGGAGTGGCCGGCGAGATCACCGGATATGAACCCAATAGAGCACGTTTGGGACTTGCTGAAAAGAAAAGTTAAGTCCAGAATTCCAGCTCCTGCCAACGTGGGTTAACTGCGAATCGCCGTAGTTGAGGAATTGTGGAGACTATCCCAGGAGACCATCGATAACATCATTCTCTAGAAAGTAGGGTAGAAACTTTAATAAGAGCACGTGGAGGAAATACGCGATATTAATCACCATTTTTATAATTTAATTAATAGTTATTTTAATATTAATTTTCACTTTTCCCGGTTACATGAAAAGTTCAAAAATGTACTATTTGTCACAAATAGCCTTTACTCGCAAAATCTGTTCTTAATGTGATCTCATTTTAAGTAAAACAAATAAAACTTTAAATAACAAAAGAAGTGTAGTAAGTAGATTTTAAAATAAGCCCTTATTTTTTTAATTATGGACCTTTTTTGTGTTCCGCTAAATATGTCGGTGTCTTTTTATATACAGAACATATATATATATATATATATATATATATATATATATATATATATATATATATATATATATATATATATAGAAAATATAATCAGTGTAAATATAAAAATTAATGTAAGGCTCTACTTTTATTAAACTCACTAATACTACAATAGGATATACATTTAATCAGTTATGATAACAAAATCAATTGTACTATAAAAGTAGGTAAGTACTAAAAAAATAATAACTACTCCAAAACTTAAAATGGCTTACACATAAGATATATACTGTGGCGGGCTTTTTTGTAGAACTATTGAAGATAAACATTTCTGGGTAAGGCCACGAAAAATTGTTCAATAACACACTTGAAACTGTAACACACAATAACACACTTGAAATAATATAACACACCGGACAATAGTAAAGCCTAGTGCACATAATTGATAAAATAAGAAAACTAGTTTTTATTTAAGGCTTTGCCCGTAAGATTCTTCTAAAATATAATTACATACTAAAAAAACACAAATAAATACTTAAAATCTTTATTTGAACTTAATATTCGGTAGCAAACTACAAATCTTAGACAAAAAAAATTGGTAACACTTAAGAGGGTTTACGGGTAGGGTAGGGTAGGTTAGGGTATGAGTGGCAACGTCGCCAGCTAGTATCATTTACTCGAGGTTTTCAATTTTTATTATTTAATTTTTAATTATTTATTTATTTATTTAATTTAGAATTAGGTGAAAAGTGTGTAAATAGTAAGTAACCGTAATGTTCACAGTTATTTTGCTATAAAAATAACGCTATGCAAATTTCGAATGAATTATTTGTATATAAATAGAACTGCAAGCACAAAGATTTCTTAGCTTTTACATACTTTTCACCTTATTCTAAATAGTAAAAGACATTATTAAAATGTAGCTCCAATTAAATAATAAAAATTTAAAACCACGAGAAAATATGACACTAGATTGCGACGTTGCCGGTATACACGTAAACGCTCTTAACTAATTACAATGTCACTTTAATCTAATTACAGTGGACGAAGGAATGTATTATTTCGTCACGCTTGAAAGTGGCGCGTTTAGAAAGCAACATAAAAGTACTCATTCTTAATCAAATCAATTTTCATTGGTATTTATTCTCTGAATGATATGAGGTCAGGGGGCTGATTGTGTAAGCTAATCGTATTCATTTGACAGACTAAAACGTATGGTTTCTTATGTCAAACGTATAATAATGCACCGTTTGACATAAGAAACCATACGTTTTAGGCTGTCAAATGAATACGATTAGCTTACACAATCAGGGGGCTGATAGGCGGCAAAAAAATCAATTAAAATAAACCTCATCATAACTGTTTTTTAAGTAATATTGTGACTGTTGTAGTATATCACGCTTTAATTCAATCTTCTTGATGATCGAGTTTGATTTTACAATATCCCAATCCTTCTTTTTTGTTTCGACAAATTTCAACTTCGGATGTGTTATTTTTTTAGAAAACTTATTTTGTAATTTATTTCTCCACTCGTTGCTGTTATGTCTTCGACGAATCCTATATAATATTTCCAAGTACTTCTTTGGTAATATCTGACCAGAACAATATCAGTTTTTCTTACTTCATTTTCGTCTTTCTCATTTACCGTTTCTTCATTGTCATAATCCCTTTCTTTCTCTATGTCAGAGCAATTGTTAATGTAGTCGATTGTTTCTTCCTGAACACAAATTTAACCCCATCTGTAAATTTTCATCTTTTAAAAATGAGTCATCGCTACTGTTTTCATCCAAAATATACTCATCATCATCAGATTCTCTCAAAGAATATTCTTCATCATCTGTGTACCGTTGGATACTGCTATGGATCGTTGAAACTGGTCGACGAAGATCTCTGGATATCACTCTGTAGGTTTGACCATTTCTTCGCATTTCGAGTGCCCTGGCAATCTCCGTTGGGGCTTAGTCAGGCATAATTCAGTCCTCAAATCCAAAAAGATACGCGATTAAAAAAAAACTAACAAAAAACAGTATTTCAATGAAATTTTAAATCAAACTCAGAAGGAAGAAATACTCGAAGTTCGCTCCAGATAAGGTGTATTTGAATAAAATTAAAACAATTGCATAAAATGTGATGTTCAGTTGTTTTCTTAATTTGAAAATATTTATTTTCAAATTAAATGACGTATAAACCAGCCAGCAACCTTATATGATACTGATATCAAACCTTTATTTTATGTTCCGCTAAATATGCCGGTGTATAATATATATATATATATATATATATATATATATATATATATATATTAATTAGTAATACATAATCAAAGTTTTATGTGATTTGAAGCTATAAATGAACATAGAGTGTCTACAAATGGAGTAGTCATCAAGTCATCAATCATAAAGAAAGATTTATAGGACAGTTAAAGAAGATATGATCAGGGGAGCCCTCATCTAAGCTACTCTCGCACAATGACTCTTATTTTGGCCAAAAATACATTATTACTCGAATGTCCAAGGCGAAGTCGACAAACAGTAGAACAAACAGATTTGCTAGCTTTAGAGTACTTAAAAAACCAGGGCCTACTAGGTATAGATCCTTGTATTTCGGCATAAAATCGTCCCTTAGTTCTACTCGAATCGGTCCAAATATTATTCCACTCAGAGGTCATATGTGTCTTAGCCCACAGACTTATAAGAGGACTTCCTCTTATATGTCTGTGGTCTTAGCCAGAGATCTTAGAAGATCTTGGCAATAAACTTTAAAATTACTTAAATCACCAGACTTAGAAGCCTCTTTAGCATAAAGGTCTACACATTCGTTTCCTGTAATGCCACTATGCCCGGGGATCCAGGCAAGTACAACCTGAATGTTACTGCAATAACATTTAAATAACAGCTCTCTAATTTTAATAATTAAAGGGGATTTAAATTTGCAACGAAACTGGTTTGACAAAATAGCTTCAAGAGAACTTTTAGAGTCCGAGATAATAATAGACTTATTCAGCCTGTGAGATTCTATAAAGGATAGCGCTTCAAGGATAGCTAAAGATTCGCCAGAAAATACCGATGAGACAGAAGGGAGTTTGTTATTGAGAATTACATTATATTTTGGTATCCAGACAGCATTACCAACGCAACTAGATTCCGATTTTGAAGCATCAGTAAATATAAAAGTTCAATCTTTAAATTGATTGCTTATTATTGAATTAAATTTAACATTAGCAAAAGGACAACCTTTTGTAATGGGAAAATTTAAAATAACATTTGGAGAAAATATAAGAGAGGAGAATAAAGAGTCGAACAGTGGCGGATTAATGAGGAATTGAGCTACTGGACAAGGCAAGGATACGAGTTTTTGATAACTTTTCAAAAGACAAGGCAAACTTTTATGTGTCCAATACTTAGTAGATGAAAGTTGTAGTAGAGAAGAAAGTTTATTAATAAGAGGGTGAGAGGACCACAGATAGGCTTTAAACATAAACCTATCAGATAAATACTGTCGACGAAGAGCCAAAGGAGGCTCCATACACTCTACCTGAAGTGCATTAATTTGGGATGTTTTCATTGCACCTATAATTAACCGTAAACATTTTGCCTGAAGTTTATCAAACATTTTCAAATTTGTTTTATTACACGGTTCTAGTAGATAAGACCCGTAATCCAATTGACTACGAATCAATGCATTATAACAAGTCTCTGAACATATGGGTGTGAGCCCCACCAAACTTCCGATAAGGAGCGGAGGACATTTAAATTTCTTTCCGCCTTTTTAAGACAATTATTAATGTGGTAAGAACCAGACAATCTGGAATCCAAATATACGCCCAAATACTTAACACTATCCCTAACTGGAAAAAAATATTGTTGTAAGTTATAGAAACATTAGGAAGATTTCTAATACGAGAGAAAACCACTACACAGCTCTTTTCAATAGAAATAGAGAGACCATGATCCTCCAGCCAGTCACTTAAGTAGAGCACAGCAGAGCTAAGTCGATTGACACCTTGAATAATATCTTTACATGACATATATAAAGTCAGATCATCCGCATACTGCAGTATACTATATTATATATATATATTTGTAGTATACAAAAGCAACCGACAGAGAGTTCAAGGTCACTGGTATAAATGTTGCATAAAATTGGACTGAGAACAGAACCTTGTGGAAGTCCTTTCCAAACGGATCTAGGAAGTACAGACAAATTTTGATGATTTATAATAACGGATCGAGATGATAAGAAGTTAGAAATGTAGTTGACCATCTTCTCTGGTACACCTAATCCAAGTATTTTTTGTCTAAGCACTGGTAGAAGGACATTATCATATGCAGATGCTATGTCTAGGAAAACACCTACCATCAGTAGCCAAACGTCAGTACCAAAAGTATTTTTTTTTGGAGAAAAGTTTCTTAGCCTGTGCAGCAATTCGCTTGTATGAAAGGAAATTTGTCATAGACATTGATGATGAATAAGCTCGTTCTGCTTCCTTTCGTCTATTACAAATCTCGGTACAATCAGAATCCCACCACGGAGGGGACGACATGCTAAATGCACCGTGTTTTTTAATGGGCAAAGTTCTTTCAGCACTTCGTAATAGAGCCGACTTTATGGAAGGATAAATGTTAAAGATGTTATCCGGAGTAATCAAAGGAAAAGATCGTAACTCCTCATTCGTTGTAGAAGAGTACAGATCCAAATCGTCTTTTGCCATATAAAATTTTTGCCTAGGAGGGGAGTCAAAGATAACGGGTCTATTTGAATTTTGGTAAGAAATATTAATTGGAAAATGATCACTTCCATACGAGTTAGGTAAAATGGACCAGGAGCACTGAGAGGAAAGGGTAGAAGAAACAAATGACAAATCTACGACGCTTCTAGGATTCTGTAATGGCGAAATCCTACGGGTTGGAGAGCCGTCATTAAGTATGACATAGTTACGGTCATCTATAAAATCCAGTAAAGAACAAGATAAATTGTCTATAAGAACCCCATGACATATTGTGAAGGTTGAAATCACCCAGAATCACAACAGGGGGGGCATGGAGGATATAATCGAAGAAAATTCTAATAGTAAGGACGATTAGGATCCGGAATATACACTGAAACATATGTAGTATTCATTACACGGGCAATACGAGTAGCAATGTTTAACCCTCCGCTATGAGTAGGGGTAGGGATATATGAATAATTACAATTATTGGGAACCAAAATTGCTGAGCCAGCCTTCCCATCACTCCGGTCATCCCGGAAACAAGAAAAACCAGGAATTCTAAAGCGAAAACCAGGCCTCAACCATGTTTCCTGGATGGCCAAAAAAAAATTTTTTAATTAGGAATCTAATTTCTTAATTTTTATTTTTTAAGCTACAACAATTCCATTGAATTATTTTGTGTGCCATTTTGAGGAATAAAAGAAGAAAGCTTAGTCAAGTGGGTAATGATATTGTTCGGTAACCCATCACTAAAACGGGAGATAAAATTAATAAGAAAGGAAAACATGAATTCTAGCATATTTTCATTTGGAGACATTAAACCATAAGGGGACATTTGAATTGCTTGTTCTTGGGGATAAGCACTCCCATTTGGAGAGGACGAACGAGGATTTTCAATTATTTGTTGATGGGCATGATGGTCATAACCTAGAATTATTGGAGGAGGAGTCCGACGAGGAGATGATACAGTTTTTCGGTATGAATTCTGTACTGGTGGGGAGATGGAAGAGGTATTGGAAGAGAGAAGAGGAGCTAGAGAGGATCGGTAGGATTTGGAAGCGTCAGCAAATGAGCGCCTCACTTGAGGGATTCTTGCAGAAGCCTCTATATACGAAATGCTTTCCTCAGACATTAACAATTTAATAGATTTTTGTCTTGAATATTCAGGACAAGACTTGGAGTTAGCTTGATGGAGGCCAGAACAAAAAAGGCAAGACGGGCTCTCCACTGTACAAGTCTCAACCTCGTGTGTTCCAGAACATTTAAAGCACTCGGCTGAGATCTACACTGTGCCTTTATATGTCCGAATCTTAAATATTTGTTGCATTGTATGATCGGAAGGCTATATATTTCAACTGGCAATGAATTATAGAAACAAAAAACACGTGATGGTAGCTTTTGCCCAGAAAACGTAAGCACAACAGACTGTGTGGGAATCCACGTCGGAGAATTTTCAATGAATGATTTACGGCTCAGCCTCCGAGCCCTTACAACTTGTCCACAACCACTTGGAACTTCTAAATTTTCCACCAGTTCCTGCATGGGCCATTCAACGGGAACTTCCCGGATAATGTCCATACGGGACACATTGTAGGCGGGAATCGTCGCTGTATATCCATTGTCCGTTAAAATAGAATTACTAATAAAAGAGTTAGCACTCAGCACTGTCTAACTCGATGATCACCCTATTGCGGCCTGATCTTTTAATACTACAGCTACAATATGTTCGACATTATTTTTAAAAAGGAATTGTCCAAAATTTATTGGCTTTAAAACAGCCCTGAAAGTATTGTCTGGTTCAATTCTCGACACCTGGACCGTAAATGGACCAGAGTCAATGTCAGAATATTTTTTTGCAGCCAAAAAGTCTGGGTGGTTGAAAACTAACTGAATAGACGGATTAGTTATCGTATTTTTTTTGGGTTGAATTGGAATAATATTGTCAGGATTGTCTCTTTCCACTCCTTGAAGATTCCGTCCCGACGACGGATAAATCCGGCGAAAGCCCATCCCCGCCACCAGGATCCGGTGGATCAGAGTCCATACTGATATAATTATTCTATTAATAACATAAAATTAACTAATAAGAAGGAAAAGAAACAAGAAAAATTGAATGGAAAGGAAAAAGAAATACTTAAATAACTTCAAAAACTTGTATCACGCACTTCACCCGAAACCCTTTTTTTCTTTCCGATTATTGTTTTACTTGTATGCGTAAATTAAATTTTCTTTTCAACTAAATCTCAACATCAAAACTTCTCAGTTCTCCAAGATTGTACACCGTCGAAAAGTGTTTACATTTTTTGCAATCTTATATTATTATATCAATGTACTCTGTTTGATGACAACCAAAGAACCAAATTATTTATCAATCTCAGAATAACAATTCTTGAGACTTTGAGAGTTGAGACATATACATTTGAGTTTTGACGTCGACGCTAGATGACAGTGAGATGACTTTTTTTTTGTTATTTAAACGGCATTACAATTACAACAATTAGCCAGTGTCAAGTTAAAAAGGCAGAAAATAGAATAATTTTCGTTAAAGTTTTCAACACCGCATATTTTGCATGCCATTTTAATGGCAGAATGTTAGAATCTATAATAAGTAATTAGCTGTAACACCTTTATAAGTACGACATTCTTGCAATCAATTTCAAGAATGTCGTGCAATCAATTTCAAGAATGTCGTACTTATAAGTCAAGTTGTGAACGTGTCAAGTTTTAAAGGCGGCAATTAAAATTCTCGTTTATGTTTTCAACACCGTATTACTAAATCGTCAAGTGTAAAGTCTAGTATACGTAGTATCCACTTAGTAGTCTGTGAGTCTAGTAAAATTCCAAATAAATAGTCAATGCAGTCAATGACTCAAGTCTGTCGATTCAGTAAAGTGGTAGAACTTAGAGACTTTACTGAAAGTTCCTAGGGAGTTTTTGAGGAACACAAAATAGCAGGGTACCACTTACCCAAGAGTACGAATATTTAATGGTTAATATTCTACAAATATTACGTTGGATTAATGCTCTAAGAATATAACTTAATAAGAACCGAAATAACACAAATTTATGGAGAAAATACAAAAAAAAAACAACGTTACACATTGAATTCCCCGGAACGGAAAGAACTATCCACATAATAAAATTCTAAATTGGTGATTTCTTAACTTGTAGTGTTTTCCATTTATAGAAAACCCCCTCTGTGTCGCACTGTGTCTATTAATTTTATAAATGAAACCAACTTGACGAAATCAATACCTACATACAAAATCTGTACATGGAAGATAAAAATAAAAACGATTATTAAATTATAATAACGCTTTATGAACAAAATAGATCCCAAAACGTACAAAGTCTAAAAATCATTATATTTAGAATTTTTATTTACACATTTGTTACGCTAGTCTCAGAAACGGCATAACCGATTTGTTGTTATCATTAATGTGTGTAAAATGAAAATTTTTGCTCCACATTCCACATAAAATTTAATGATTGTTTAGTTTGAATCGGTTAAGAAATAAAAAAAGTTACATCATCTAAAGAATACTACTTCCAACTACCTATTATAATTTGTAAATGTAAAAATTTTTGAGGATACGTTCTCGCGGGTCAAAGCTAGTTGGTAATATATACACTATGTTATACAAAAAATTCTAGATTCCCAGAAGACGAGAAATAAAATAGCCAAATGCATTATTTAACAATTAGATGCACATTCTATGATTTGAAAGACGTTTGAAAGTGATTGATTACCTACATAGTGAAACATTTAAAAAATAAATCTACAACACTTAATAATTTATTAAACACAAACATATTATACATACAAACACTGAAATTAAGTTATAACTACATAAGTAAGTCTGTACTCTTAACATAGTGGAAATAGAAAATATACATTACATACATATTATAGGCTTAAAATTATGTTTGAATGAAAATACATCTATTTTCTTCTACGAGTTCGTACTACTGTCCACCCTGGTTCTGCATCTTCGTCCATGGGTTCCGGAACATCATTTTGATTTGATGAAGATGGTTCTCCGTCAATGCTTTCATCTTCATCATCTTCACCACTACTTGTTGTGTCATCATCTGGGTTTCCATGGCACTGTAATGAGTATAATAAGAAATTTTCAGTTCCTTTCCAAAGGGTAACAATGGGACGGTATAACAAGAAATACTAAAATCAGAATAAAATAAATATTTAAATATAAATAAAATGTTATTTTTGCCATTTGGTATGGAACCCTTAATGTGTGAGTCTGACTCGCACTTGACCACTTTTATAATATTACCATTATTGAACTCAATAAACAAACAAATTCTATTTTTCTCATGATTTTAATTAAAGGCTTCTTTCTATTGTTGCAAATTCAGATCATGCTGAGTGGTATTTGATATAATTGTTTAGAAATTTGTTACATTTTATAAATATGTACCATGGTAATTTAAGTATTACCAAATAAAATTCATTTTTTCTTTCTACCGTGATGATGCTTGAACGGATCACTACCAAAACTGTAGGTCAGAAACAGAAGAAGAGGAAGTAAAGAACTCTAGCAGTAAAAAACATACCTGCGGAGGTACAGATTCCTGTATTGGAACACTGAGCCATTTTTGACATTTCGGTAATTGTTCAATTCTGATTCTTAGCTCTTCATGTCTTCCTTCTTTTAGGAGAGTTAGGAAAAATACAAGTAAAGATGCCACCTCTAAAAAATACATTCAGCTTTTTTAAAAATAATCACTCAAATGTAAATATGTAAACCAGTGGCGAAGGCTGGTTCTCCTTCATAGGGAAGCCCCAGCTGGTATAATAAGTAGGGATTTGGATGAGGGTCCAGGTATGTGGTAAGTGAAGCAGATAGGAATGCAGTTATAGGATCCCCACACCACTGGTGTAAAGTACTCTGTTCCGATTCAATGTGATCTATCTACAGATCTATTTATAAACAAAAAAATAAAATTCAACCAAATTAGTGTCATTGTATTTTGTAATCAGCATTGATTATGTGACATTTAAATTGGAAGCATTATAGTCGCCCATTTGCATGAATGCATTGAATCGGAACAGAGTATAGTAAACGATTGTGTATATTCAGATTGTTAATGATGAAAGAATTATTTATTACATTTTTTTAATAGCCCTTTTAATAATAACTAATAGATAAATAAAATTATGTGTAAAAGTAAATTTGTAAGTATAAAAATCCAACCTTTAGGAGAATTATCATGACAAACAGTTTCAAACTCTTCATCCATTAAGTCTTCTAGCAATTCAGTTAAATCGTCAACATCAGCAACATTTTCTACACAGTGCCTCGCTACATATACTGACATAAGCTGTGCAGTCTGAAACAAAATAGAACTGCAATATATAATAAAGTAGGAAATGTAAATAAAGATTTAATAAATATATCACACCAAGACCATTGTAGTAAATTCATCAAGGCAAGAATTGTTAGATGTCAAATGTATAGTTGGTATAACTTATTTATTTGTATAGAGAAACTAAGACATATAAAATCCACAAAGCACACATAAGCTGATCATATTTAGACTACATTCCCTTTCTTTCTTTAAACAAGCTATTAGCTATATAGCTTGCCTTTTCTCCTCCAGGAGCGCCCATTCCATGTTCGACAGCAAGCTGTAACGCCGTCCAGTTGTTGAGAACTAAATCCACTATGGGTTTAAAGTCGTCGTACAACATTTTGTATTGTATTACTTTACTTTTTTATAAAACATTGCAGTCGTATAAAAAGTCAAACGAAAATTATGGAAAAATTGTACACATAACCTCAACTGGTGCTGCCATCTGACATTTAATATTAATTGTCAGCCATAGATGATAAGTATTATTTTTTATTTATATAAATATGGCATCGGCATATAATCATTTGCCAGTGTCAAGTTAAAAAGGCGGAAATAGCACTATCGTTTCAATTGTCAACACTGTATTCCTAAATCGTCAAGTCTACAGTCTAGTCAAAGTCCAAATAAATAGTCAGTGCCGTCCATGAGTCATGTCAGTCGAATCAGTAAAGTGGTAGAAGCTTTACTGAAAGTTCCTAGGGAGTTTTAGAGGAACACAAAATAGCACGTTTTTAGAAGTTGTACCACTTGCCCACACTTGTGCACGTTAACGAATATTTAATGGTTAATATTCTACCAATATTACACATTAAGAACCGAAATAACACAAATTTATTCAGAAATATGAATGCCACAACGTCACCCATTAAACTCCCCGGCAAAACTTCTGTATGTTGTTTTGGTTAGTATTTTCTTGGTATTTTTAGTAGGGTGTGACGTTGTGAATTTTGCATTTTCTTCATAAATTTGTGTTATTTCGGTTCTTAATGTGTAATATTGGTAGAATATTAACCATTTAATTCATTTCATTAACGCTCACAAGTGTGGGCAAGTGATACAACTTCTAAAACGTGCTATTTTGTGTGCCCTCTAAAACTCCCTAGGAACTTTCAGTAAAGCTTCTAACACTTTACTGATTCGACTGACATCACTCATGGACGGCACTGACTATTTATTTGGACTTTGACTAGACTTTAGACTTGACGATTTAGGAATACGGTGTTGAAAACTGAAAAAGTTCTATTTCCCGCCTTTTTTTGACACTGGCAAATGGTTATAAGCCGATGCCGTATATAAGTAAAAAAAAATAAGATAGTTGACAGTGACAAACTGTCAGTTGTAAACAAAATACAATTACAAACCATAGATAAAAAGTAGTACTCTGTACTACTGAAGATACAAACTCCGCGCCAGATTGTATTTTGTAAATTGTAAAAAATAGTAAATATTTGAAAGATTATTTGAAAACGCACCTCATTTTACAGTAATATGTAAAATATCTATTCTAAAAACAAAGTCGAACAATAAATGTGTGTATTAAAATGTCTGAAGACATTAACGTAATATTCATAATACCACTCGATTGTGAGTCTGAAGATGAATGTTCCGAAGAAATGCAGCTTGCCTTTACGGTAAAATGAATCTGTTTTATTAATTTTAGAAGGCGTCTATCATTTTTACTTTTCTATTTCAGCCAAAATGTTTTAACTTTCATGCAACACTTGTATTCTATTGGCTTTGCTTATAAGATGTTTTATAAGAAAAGCCTATTTTCCATAACTTGTACCTCCATTCTTACCTTTTGTAATAAGATATTTGAAATTTCAGGCCTGCGAACAGCACTCTGGGGGTGGTATCAAGGCCAAGTGGGTCCATGAATCCAAATGGACAAAGTTTGATGGTTTAAGTAAAAAGGATGTGGTTGTGTTGTCAGAGTTTGAAGGACAATTCTTTATTAAACTCAGAAATTCAAAGTGTTTGTGGGTATAATTTGTGACTTACTACTTCTTAGTTTTTTTAGATTTCCTGTTCATATTAAAATTAGATGTTCATCCAAATCTATTTGTGTTTAGAAAGATTTAAGTATAGTTAGCATTTTTTGATATTTAACTAGGAATTATGCATTGATTAGTAATCAATTTTCATTAAAAGCTTTTCTAATATTGTGAGAAAAAATCGAATAAGTATTTAAAAAATATATATACAGGTTGGCCAGGAGATTGACGTTGAAAAAAAAATAATTAGGTCCCTCATGTCGTGGGGTATCCGAATCACCCCCATGTATGTTCCGCGAATTTTCATAGTTTTTGAGTTATGAAATTTTTCGGAATTTTTGAGAATTTTCGATCTGACCAACATAAAAAAAGAAGTATAAGACTTTTTCAAGATTTTTTTTGCAACTGAAACTTAATGAGTTGTACTTTTATGCATAAAATAATCTGGTTCATAACTTTATGAAAGTTAACTCAAAAACTATGAAAATTCGCGGAACATATATGGGGGTGATTCGGATACCCCACTACACAAGGGACCTAATTATTTTATTTTTTGAGTCAATCTCTCGGCCACCTGTATATATACCTATATATTTTTCATACAACTTATAAACAAACACATATGGGACTATTGATGATGTCTACCACATCTTGTAATGTATGGAATTGTATACCTAATAAATCTATGTTTAATAGTGTGGGAGGTTGTAATATTGCATTATCAGACCCTATGACAAGTAACACAATTATTTTGTTTAAGTTAAGTTTGATTGAGATGTAAGAAACTAATTTCTTAATACTATCCAATGTTGTAGCCTTATGAGGACGACATGGTCTCTGTTTGTGAAAAAAGAACAACAAACAACAAAAAAAAACACACACACCTCCTCCAATTCAGTTTTACCTCGGAGTATTTTTACCTCGGAGGTTCTATGCAAGTGATCCTTATGTCTACAGCGTAAAGGTCCTATCAGAGGTAAAGCTCTCTAAGCTTATTCCATTATATTTGTTTTAGACTGGTTGGACCAAGATGTTTGTCATGTTGTTTTATGGAAGGCACACCGATACCGTCCGGCCCAGAGCCGGTCTTCACCATAGCAATGAGGGGCTTAGTTGTCACTGCAAGTGGACTGACCAAACAACAAAAGGTAAATTAAAACCCTAACCAAGAGCATGTCAAGACATGTTTAAGGAGGGTTCCGTAACTATAAATGCGTAATAGGCTTTTTTCAAATTACTTCAAAAGTTACTGTCCCATGATCTATCAGCTTGGAAAATTCCAGGTTTCTAATTCTCATAGGGCGGACAAAGCGAAACTATAGTTCCTTGGGTACGACGGAACCCTAAAAACCACCAAATAAAACATAAAAATAATTTGCCTATCACTTTGTATAATATTAGGCCCTTACATATGAAATTGGCGTTTTGTCGTACTGGCCACTTTGATCTCAAATATATGTTCTTTGGTTAGGAATTCCAATTTCAAATTTATACCGCTATTTACTCGTGTATTTGTGTTTCGAAAACCGTAATTCATTTGTACGAGTTGTTGCCAACCGTACATGAATAATTTTAGCACAGTAAGCATTTTCTTTGTTAGTCAACACTTGTCATATGCGCGCTTACAAATTGTATTTTTTTCATTTAAAATAAAGTAGTTATCATTCAGCATTCAACCGGAACGGTTTTATTTATCATCCCCGATCGTTCTGACTTATCAAATATTTATCATACATCTTTTATATTATTAATGTACTGGAGGCTGCAGCAGTAGCCCCTACATTAGATTTTTTTTGGTCCTTCGAATAACTTAAATATTATCATTTAACGGAATTTTTATCATAACATATCAGCGAACGCGCGTTTTTTTTTTTGAACTTTCGAAGTACTTTATCAAGACTTTTATCATTTAACTTTGCATCAGAACTTTATCATAGTATCAGTATTAGTGACTTTTCGCAAAGTTTTAACTGTGGTGTACTTTGTGTGAGTGGAGTTTATTGTGAGGTGTTATCATCATTTGGCGGGCCGGGAAGTCTGCTCATCATACCGACGCCGCAGGTTTGCTGTTTCGCATCCCGACCGAAGCTGACTCAAGTAAGATTGTTCCTTTTTTATAATTTTTATATTTCTGATTTATCACAATGGAAGAACTATTTCAACGTCAAAATGAAATTATCAAGGCGGTTAATGGTATCAACACAAATTTCGGGAAGGATTCCGCGAGTAGAAAAACTCCGGAATATATTCAAAGGAGACTTGATACGCTTGAGGAGCTGTGGGTAGAATTCGAGCAGAATCACGAGCTTTTGTTAGGGAGCGTAGACAAAACTAATCCATATTTTAAAGAAAACCACTTTGTAAAAATGGACGATCTTTATCATACCTTTAAGCACACGTTGTTGTCCTATCAGCCTAAAGAAGATAAAGCTACGGTGGCTCCACCTGAAAGGATTCAGGAATTATTATCAAAGCAGCGCACTAATTTTAGAGCATTGAGCCGCTTAATCAACAGCATCAAAATAGAAGAAATGACGGAGAAGTGGGAGATCGAAGATGAGCTCCGAAACTTGAAGAGTCGGTGGAATATCATTGACACACAGCATCTAGAAATAGATGACTTTCTACGGGGTGCAGACTTAGAATATGAAGAAGAATATAGCACATACGAGAAGGAATATAAAGATGTCAAACGCGCACTCCATCGAAAATTATCGTCCACGGCTCATACCCAGCAATCAACTCCGCAGCTGGAGATACCTACCTTCACCGGTAAATACTCTCAGTGGCCTACCTTCTATGATTTATTCAGTGAAGCTTACAAAATAATAGCTCGCTGACCAACGCGCAGAAAATGCAGCATCTAAAGGGGAAAGTAAGAGGAGAAGCTGAGCGGCTGATCCAACACCTGCATATATCATCGGAAAATTATACAACAGCATGGGATATTTTAGTTCATAGGTATGACAATAAGCAATTACTATTTACAAATCAAATTGAGTCGCTACTTAATCAACCCAGTCTTTCGAAGCAGTCGGCCTATGAAATTAAAAAATTACACGACACGTCTGTCGAGTGCATCCACGCCATTCACAACCTGGGGGTGGACACAAACACCTGGGATCCCTTGCTGGTACATTTACTATCAAAAAAGCTTGACATCGAAACTTTGAAGGATTACAAGGAAGCAAGGAGGTCGCCGCGAGATCTGCCAGAATTGACAGAATTTATCACATTTTTAGAAACGAAGCTTACTGCGTTGGAACCGATTCATAAGAAGGAGCGGGACATTTTTCCATCAACGACATCAAAGCATGCAACCAACCCAAGGCCATTATTATCATCATATCATCCTGCAAGAAATTTTAATCGCGAAAAGTATCAGGGCAAAACTTATCATACACGTTCCACAAAATGTCCATTATGTTATTTCAATCATGATTTATTCCAATGCAGGCGATTCAGTAACATGACACCAGCGTTAAAGTTAAAAACAGTTGCAAAATATCAAGTTTGCAGGAATTGTTTATATAAGCATTATGAAAACCCGTGTATGTCAACCAAACGTTGCAAAGAATGCCAGGGTGACCATAATTCTCTATTGCACGAGGCTTTTGTAAATAATGCTAGTTCTAATTCCAAATTAGTTCGTCCTGAAAGTTATCGAAATGACACCAAGCAAAATACTAAGCAGCATAACGTTAATTTTGTCGCCGGAGTAGATAAAGAAATTTTGTTGACAACGGTTTTAATAAAGGTTATATCAGCTGATGCCTCTTCTATCACACTTCGAGCGCTTTTACGAGGGGCGGCTGAAAAGTTTTGAGCCTAAGTACCTTAAAGTACAACTAATTACTCGCGCATCATACCACTAATTGCGGGTATCCTTAGAAACATAAATGTCAAATTTCATGTCATTTCCATCATTACGCTTTTAGTAATTGAATCGTAAACGTCACAATGTCTGAGTCTTCCGCACTTTGCACGAAATTGGAGTACAGAGCTGTGATAAAATTCTTAACAAAGAAGAATAAAACACCGACGGAAATATTAAGAGATGACAGCTGTTTATGGGGAGTCTGCACCTTCATTTGCTACCGTCAAACGTTGGAACCGACAGTTTAAACTTGGCAGGGAGTCACTCGAAGATGACCCCAGGTCAGGACGCCCAAACACCGCTGTTACCGAAGAAAACATTGAAAAAGTAAAAAAAACTTGTTCTGGAAGATCGGCGAATCAAGTTGTGGCAGATAGCTGAAGCCATGGGCATTAGCAAGGAACGAATCGGAAATATTTTGCATGATCACCTGCACATGAAAAAGGTCTGCGCGCGATGGGTGCCGAAAATGCTGACGCCGCTGGACAAGCAACGTCGAGTCACAACTTCACAGGAGTTTTTGGACATGTGTGGCGATAATCCAGATGACGTTTTTTCTCGCCTTATTACTGTTGATGAAACCTGGATTCGACAGTACGATCCGGAGTCAAAACAGGAGTCAATGCAGTGGATAGAAAAGGGAGAAAAGCCGCCACGGAAGTTCAAAGTGGAAAGATCGGCGTCCAAGCTCATGGCCACTGTTTTTTGGGATTGTGAAGGTATTTTGTTTATTGATTACCTTCCGAAAAATACTACAATAAACGGAGACTACTATGCCGCATTGCTGACCAAGTTACGTCAAGTGGTTGTTGAGAAACGGAGAGGCAAACTGACAAAAGGAGTCCTGTTTTTGCAAGACAACGCGCCCGTCCACACTGCGTGAGTTGCAAGGCGTGCCCTCGCCGAGACAGGATTTGAGGAAATCAACCACCCACCCTACAGTCCTGACCTGGCTCCTAGTGACTATTATCTTTTTTCAAATTTGAAAAAAGACCTACGGGGACGGAGATTTTCCAATGACGAAGAAATGAAGATGGCCGTAGATGAACATTTTGAAGACAAAAACGGCGAATATTTTTTCATTGGGTTAAAAGCTCTTTACAATAAATGTAAGAAGTGCATTGAAATACAGGGAGACTATATTGAAAAATAAATTTTTTGTACATTTTTATCAGCATTTTTAATACCTTAGGCTCAAAACTTTTCAGTCGCCCCTCGTAGATCAGGGGTCTCAAATTTCTTTGATATCAGAAAATGCGGCACAAATCTTAGGACTCCGACGACATAAATATCATGCATCTGTTTCGGGTATAGGCTACGGATCAACGCAGAGTAAAGGATTGGTAGATATTGAATGTCACTCCATCTACGGTGACTTTAGCTTTATGACTCAAGCTATGATCATATCACGAGTTATCAATAACCTACCGAATATTTCTTTTATCAAAAAATCATGGTCACACTTGCAGCATGTGCACTTAGCAGATCCAGATTATAATATTTCGCGTCCTATTGATTTATTATTAGATGCCAGCGTATATTCCCAAATTTTGATGAGTGGACTTATCAAAGGGCCTCCTCAGGCTCCTATTGCACAGCAGACTAGGTTAGGCTGGATTTTGTCGGGTAATGTTAGGACATTTAACTGCCACGTAGTTCTTAATAATGTATCAGATTTATCAAAGTATTGGGAGATGGAGGAGATCTCTACAGAAAATTTATCATTACTATCAGCCGGAGAACAGTTTTGCGAAGACTTATATGCTTCTACTACAAAACGCTTGGACAACGGCATGTATGAAGTATGTCTTCCTATGATATTAAATTTTGAGGAAAAACTTGGTTCATCACGTCCAAAAGCAGTTGCTCAATTTTATCAATTGGAGCGGAAAATGGCTCATAATCAAGCATTATCGGACAACTACAAAAACTTCATGAAAGAATATGAAAAATTAGGAGACATGGTGCCATATACCACGTCTAGTGAGGGTCCATCATATTATTTCCCCTATCATGGCGTACTTAATTTACCCTCCACATCTACCAAATTGAGGGTGGTCTTTAATGGCTCATCCAAGACATCATCAGGTCTGAGTTTGAATGACGTGATGGAGCAAGGCCCAAATTTGCAAGCCGACCTGCAGGCTCTTATCATATCTTGGCGCCAATATCAATATGTGATGACAGCTGACGTAGAGAAGATGTTTAGAAGAATTCTGGTCCAAGCATGTCATCAAAATCTTCAATCTGTGGTCTGGAGAAACTCTTGCGACACACCACTTCAAAATTTTCGACTTACCACTGTGACGTACGGCACTAAAGCAGCACCATTCCTGGCAATGAGGACGTTGAAGCAGCTGGCCATGGATGATGCTGAAAAGTATCCCTTAGGAGCCTTGGCCTTGAAAAATAGGTATTACATGGACGATTATTTGGGAGGCTGTAACGATCTAGAAACAGCGAAAGAAACACAGAAGCAGTTGATAAACATTTTACGCGGAGCTGGCATGAACCTGCGCAAATGGTCGAGCAACGAAAAACAGCTTCTACAGGACTTGCCATGCGAACAGTTAAATAATCCGTATGAATTCCGTTGCTCAGAATCCCGTAAAACATTAGGTCTTAAGTGGAACCCATCATCGGATACATTTTCGTACGACTATCAATTTAAATTGGAGCCTAAGCATCATACTAAGCGGGAATTGTTATCAGATATTTCGAAGTTGTTTGACCCGATTGGTTGGATATCACCTTTATCAATTAGGGCTAAGTTGCTGTTTCAAAAAGCATGGGTCACAGTGAAGTCGTGGGATGAAAAATTATCATGTGATATCATTCAAGAGTGGTCAGAATTACGAACAGATTTTAAAAATATCAATAACATTAAAATACCACGATGTATCGTTAACCTTCAACATACGTATCATATACACGGATTTAGCGACGCATCAGCGAAAGCATACGCGTGTGCCGTGTATTGTGTCGCAACAGACTATAAGGGCGAGCGCACATCGCAGTTGATAGCTGCTAAAACTAAGTTAGCGCCTCTTAGCAAGAAATTGTCGCTACCCCGACTTGAATTATCAGGTGCACTACTTTTATCACAGATTATCACCAAAATCAAAAGCACACTGCCGAGCGCAAATGTTAAAATATACGTATGGACGGATTCGATGATAGTTTTAGGGTGGATTCATGGTGAGCAATCAAGGTGGAAGCAATTTGTTGCGAACAGGGTGCAGCAAATTAAGGAAATTATACCTTCGTCGAACTGGAATTATGTACAATCAGAATCAAATCCAGCAGATTGTGCCACGAGAGGAGTATCAGTAAAGAGGTTGGCAGACCTTCGTTTGTGGTGGGAAGGGCCAGAATGGCTTTCTACTTTCGAGTCTGACAAAATCATTAAACCCTCATATGCAGAACCTGACTTAGAAATAAAAAATATCACTCGCAGTGTGAACACAGCCTTACATTTTCATAAGGTTCAATTTATATTAGAATTATTAAATAATCATAGCTCTGTTACTTTTATTGTAAGAACTGTAGCATGGGTGTTACGTTTCATCACTCGAACTCGGAAACAATCCGACACAGCAAAATCGTTAACACTCGTGGAAATTAACCATGCTTACAATATTATCATTAAAACTATTCAAGCTATAGATTTTAGCGAAGATTTATCATTTATCAGATCAAAAAGGCATGTCCATCAAAATAGTAAGCTATCATGTTTAAATCCTTTTATTGACGAAAATGGACTATTGAGAGTTGGCGGTCGATTGGAAAACTCACATATAAGTTGGACTGCGAAGTATCCTATCATACTAAGTAGTCATAGTAGATTTACTTCTATTATCATTTATCAAGCACATATCACTACGTTACATGGTGGAGCACGACTTACACTAGCTTATATCAGGAACAATTATTGGATCATCAGCGGAATGTCTACTGTTAAGAGGGAGTTAAGGTGCTGTGTTAAATGTCGTCGATTTAGTCAATACAAGTATCAACCAATTATGGCAGACTTACCTCAGCCTAGAGTGGTTCCTTCTAGACCTTTTACGCATAGTGGCGTTGACTTCACCGGGCATGTAGACCTGAAATTGAATAAAGGTCGAGGCGTACGAACGTCCAAAGGCTACATTGCAGTTTTCATCTGTTTCAGTTGATAAACAACGAAAGCAGTTCATCTAGAGCTGGTATCAGATTTGAGCACAGCATCATTTCTGGCTGCGTTTCGAAGATTTTGTTCACGGCGTGGAGATCCATCTCACGTCTATAGTGACAACGGAACCAATTTTATAGGCGCTAGCAAACTTCTTAAAAAGGAATATCAAGAGATTGTAGCTACCATTAACCAAGATTTCTTTGACAACATTGCTGAAATGAAGGTAGAGTGGCACTTTAATGCTCCTTCTCATCCTCATGCTGGAGGCTTGTGGGAAGCGGCTGTAAAAAGTTTAAAGTTTCATATCAAGCGAGTTATTGGCGAGCAAAAACTCACATACGAGGAGTTTATCACCGTGTTACATCAAGTGGAGGCCTGCTTGACCTCGAGGCCACTGTGCGCTCTGACTGAAAACCTTGAGGATCCTGTTTTAACTCCGGGACACTTTTTGGTTGGTGGTCCTATACTCACCAAACCTCAAACGGAACCTGAGTCCATGAGATGGCAGCTGGTTTAGTCTCTCAATAAGCAATTTTGGAGATATTGGTCGTCAGATTATTTGCAGCAGCTGCAGGTTAGATCTAAATGGAAGAAGGAAGGAAAAAATATCAGTATTAATGACATTGTATTAATTAAGGATGAAAACTTACCTCCTGGTAAATGGGCCATGGGCCGGGTGCAAGAGCTACACTCCGGTAGAGATGGACAGGTCAGAGTAGTATCACTGAAAACTAAAAATAATATTATAAAAAGGCCAGTTATCAAATTAGTACCTTTAGTATCTGGGGAGGTAGAAGACCAGGCATCGGCATCTATCAGTCAGGAGTTACCTTCTGCTCCAGACGCAAGCCGCACGAGATCGCGTCGACCGCGACGTATCAATTTGAAAAACTTTTTTATTACTTTTTTTATGTACATAGCATTATTTTTATCACCGAGCTTGCAACAAGCTCAGAAGGATTTTATTATAACGCCTGTAAATAATAATCAAAGCATTTATTTTGACAAAATTGCGGAACTGCAACATATCAGAGACGAATGGACCCTTGTTATTTATTATAACATGTCTACATATTGGCAAAGCTTTGAAAACATTAAAAAATATGTTGCGCACATAGAGGAGAGTGATTCATCAAAAGATTATCAAACCGTCACCTTGCAGCTTGAACATGAACTTGGTGAAATAGATCACTATAATCAGCTACTGAAAAATCAATTAAACAGAAGACAGAAGGCGTTGGTTACATTGCAAATTCCTTATTTGGTGTCCTAGATGAAAGGTTCGCCACGCAGTATCAGCAAAACATCGAGCAAATTCAGCAAAATGAGAACCATTTACATACTCTTCTACGTAATCAAACTCTTGTGATAGAGGCAGAGTATAACATCTTGAAGAGGCACGAGAATATCATGCAAAAACAATTTACGCTTATCGAAAATCATATCAACGATTTGGCTGCCGAGGTATATCAGGCTAAGTAGTATTCATCACGTTCTACCTATATCACTTTTTCGTCCTTGACTGCCCACATTATAATATGCAACCTTAGACGTATTCAAGAAACGCTAATTAGCACTCTCACTGATATAAATCAAGGTCATATCAATACAATTTTTTTATCACCGGAACAGTTGCAAAATCAAATGAATATAATATCAGGTCGTTTACAAAGGGAACTCCTGCTACCGACGGACGGGTCTAATATCATTCAGCTGTATAAGCTATTGAGAGTTGCTGCGAGAGTCACGGATAAATTTCTTATTGCTGAAGTAAAGGTTCCTATATTAAACAATGAAATTTTTGAACTTGACCAGATCATAAGCATACCTCAGAAGAAAAATCAGAAATATTATCAGTTAATTTCGAAACTTCCTTATATTGGGTTTAATATAAACAAGGATTCGCTTCTATTTTTATCAGATTTAGATCTTCAGTCGTGTCGTCATTTATCACCAGAGAAAATTTTATGCTTTCTTAATAGCCCTGTTTACACTACGAAGATTAAACAATCAATTTGTGATGTCAACATAGTGGACGGCGGTACTGACCTACCGCTATGCAAGTCGGAGCTATCCAGTTGCAAAGAGAGCTGGATAAAGTTACACGCAGATAACGAGTGGCTATACACCTGTTGCGGACAATGCAGTGTCCGGCTGATTTGCCCAGCTGGGATTACGTCACAGGTACTAATAGGCAGCGGAGTCATTCGCTTAGGTCCAATGTGCATTATAAAGGCAAATGATTTTACAATATATTCTCATAACTACTATAGCAATAGATTGGATATCAACCAAAAGCTTGAAATACCCCAGCCCTCCGTCTTAAATAATATCATGAATACTTCATCTATTGACATACCGAAATTAGAAAACCATGAAATGGAATGGAAAGTTTTAAAGACGGAAATATCAGAAATTAAGGAACAATCTAGTAGCGAGTTGCGAGTGCATGATGTTCATCATTATGCTCTGGGATACGTCATAGTCAGCTTATTTGTTATCATCGGCGGTGTCGTCTTGTTTCGATGGCTTCGTCGGAGGCGCCAGCTGGCGGGCGGGAAGGCGTCCCGCGGCACGCGCGATACGGCCACCGCCGCCCCCGCCGCCCCTGCCCCCGCCGCTGGCTCAGGGGTCCAGTGCAGTGTTAGTGATGTGCATGTGAATGTACCGGATAAAAACGCAATTAGGGAAGTGTTTTCGAGTGTCCCTAATATTCAAAAAGTGTCTAGTGAAATCAGGCAATCAGTGTTGAGTCTTGATAAAAGCACTTCCCCTATGTTTAGTCGTTCCGTTCGATTGACTAATTGAATTATATATTTACATAGAATGGCTAATTAATGTCATTATAAAAATTTGTTTATAAGATAATTTCAGGTTGCACACATTTATATTTTTTGTTTTTATATACATTTTTAGCGATTTTTTACCTTTAACTTTTTGATATCAGACTTATTGTGTATTTTTACATTTGATATTTTTGTATCAAGTCATTTTTTGCTTTATATCAATTGATTTAATTATCCTCATCATTGTATCAACTGAATCAATCTCGCCGCTCTTTTGGGGGGCGCAGGATGTACGAGTTGTTGCCAACCGTACATGAATAATTTTAGCACAGTAAGCATTTTCTTTGTTAGTCAACGCGTGTCATATGCGCGCTTACAAATTGTATTTTTTTCATTTAAAATAAAGTAGTTATCATTCAGCATTCAACCGGAACGGTTTTATTTATCATCCCCGATCGTTCTGACTTATCAAATATTTATCATACATCTTTTATATTATTAATGTACTGGAGGCTGCAGCAGTAGCCCCTACATCATTTGTTTTTTCCTCTTTTGGTTTTTTCTTTGCGTCACTCTGTTTACAAAATGGAAAACTTGAAATATCGTATTATTTTCGAGTACGAGTTCCACCGTGGCACCAGTGCTGCAGAAACGGCTCGAATGATTATGGATGTGCATGTTGGCGGTGTCGCAAAAGAAAACACTGCGTTTTTGATTCCAAATTTTGGGTCTGGAAATATCGACCTACAGAACAAGCCCTGTGGATGGCCGGAGACCAAAGTTTATAATGAAGAATTGAAGGCTATTGTGGAAGCGGATCCATCGCAAACCACGTCTGAGTTAGTTGCAGGCTGCGGTATTAGTGATAAAACTGTTTTAATCCACTTGAAGCAAATTGGAAAGGTGAAAAACCTTGGAAGCTTTTGCTGCACACAATTCATGTACCCACTCATAAATTGAGTGCAGCAAACCGACAAACGCGCGTCGACTGCTGCGTTACATTACTCAACCGGCACAATAATGGAGGGATTTTAAATCGAATCCTATGAGGAAAATACCTGTGATGAAGAGTGGATCCTGTACGATAATCGGAAATGCTAATCGCAATGGCTGAACCCTGGCGAACTAAAAAAGTTACTTGTGAGCGTTTGGTGGACTAGTGCCAGTGTCGTTTACTACAGCTTTCTGGCCAGACGATTACAGCAGATGTCTATTACCAGCAACTGCAAATCATGATGGAAAAGCTAGCTGCTAAACAACCGAGGTAGGTCATTCGCTCTAGGCCACTGCTGCTTCAGGACAACGCTAGACTACACACTGCATAACAGACGTCTACGATGGTTTTTTTTAGTGAAGAAATCAATGAACTACCTATGAGATGGCAAAAGTGCATAGATAGCAATGGTATATACCTTGTCTTGCCATAAATACTGAATCAAGAAAAAAAAAATCTAATGCAAATAACATTTATTACTTTTACAGTGTGTTAGTTTAATACATAAATATAAAACAATTTAAAATATAAAAAGCTTATTCGAAGTGGTCTCCATTGGCTGCAATACAGTCCTTTAAACGTTGAGGCCGGTTATCAATAGAAGCACACACTCTTTCCATGGGAAAATTCTTCATTGTTTTAGGAACTACAAATTATCATGGCGTTTAGAGCAAGTACTCTCTAAAACTGACCATAAATCATAATCCAGCGGATTAAGATCGGGACTAGACGACGGCCAGTCTTCAGCTCTGATGAAGTCCGAAACGTTAATTTCCAACCAAGACAAAATAAAAATGACAGATTCCAAATTCAAATGTAATATTTTGTTTATTTTTAATTGCAACAGTATTTATTATTATATATTTAAATATGTCTAATCGAGATGTGTGGCGCCATCTGTTGTCGGCGATTTAGACCATATTACCATTATTCCGTAAACCTCTATTTTAGTTTATTTACGATCCCGCTAAGAGATGGCGCCGTATGTCATTGTAAAGCGCCAAAGGGAATATAGCAAACTTTCTTTTATTAGTTTTGCCATGTTGGCAAGCTTGTTCACTGTAGCGAATTAACTTAAGTTATGTTGGTACACAGTGTTAATTCTGTTATGATTGGTGGAACGCAAGGAAAAGCTTGGATATGGTTCTTGGAATTGGCGGGTTTTTCGGGCTACATTTTTAGGAAGTTAACAAATTTGAGATTATTCTATTCGGGGAATTTGGAAAAGATAGCCATCGCCAAGAAACTTCTCTGTTCCCGCCATTATTACAAGTGTTCTTAGTAATTAATGATAGTTTGTGCATTTAAAACTCGATATAACTAAACTTTGTAATTGATCAGACTCTTTCAATAAGAGTGGTTGATGCAATTATAAACCGGACGTTGAACGAGACTTTTTATTACATCTGTGTGAATCACATCCGCTCTGGCCTCCCCTGATCCGACGTATATTATGTTCGATCGACTTTATGTTCCTCCTTTACAAAACGCCAATTTCATATCTAATGACCTAATATAAGTATTGTGACATAATTGTAGCCTTCCTCAGTAAATGAACAAAGTTTTTTTTAAAACACTTATAATTAAACAAATGTAAAGACACATCCTACTCAGTCTGACTGGGGAGAGGTCAGGTGCGGGACCAACTTTTTTCATGCCGATCCGAAGCATGGATCATCTTTCTTGTCAGCCTGCATTATGCTAACCGTACTTGGTAACAACATTTTTTGTTGTTCCAATGCGGGAATCAAAAACCACGATCTCTGAGCCAAGAGCCAAGCTATAGCCAGTGCTATTGTAACCACGTGGTTCAGTAACCACGGAGGCTGTTGAAACTGTTCTACTGTATAGAAGTACAGCAATATTTGATTACAGGAGAATGTGAAGAGAAAGATACATTGGATGGGCGGACTTTATAATACAGTACTTACGGAGGAAACCACACACCTTGTGTCAGATACTGTTCTCTCTGATAAGTATAATGTGAGTTGTATTGTTTTGCTATAAAATACACTAGTTTATATTGTCTGTTAAGATCAGTGGCGAAGCTTAAGCTATTATATATATATATTGTAATTTGTAAAACAGAAGAACAATACTTTATTTTCATTAATCGCACTTAGCGCCCTCTATTGGGTGGTATACTGTATTGTAGTTAAATGCTATTATTATAGATAAGTCATATTTATAAGGGAAGCTGATATTATGTCAAGTTGTACACACAATATCTGTTACTGGTTAAGATCAAATTTAATGTAAACGTAAACAAAGAGAACAATGGAACCCTATAATGCTATCAATTTAAATGTCACATATTTACAGTACAATGTAGAAATAAAATGAATTTTATCTTTTGGTGTTATTTATGTTAGCTTGATGATGAAAATGTTATATCTCTTCAAAGAGGATCACATGTTTCAGAAAGCTATTGAGAGGGGTATACCAGTGATGAAGGAAAGTTGGGTGGATAGAGTGTGGGAGACATCTCTGCGTTTCAATGTGAATGGATCGTCAAGTGATTTTGATGAGCATAAACTGCCACCATTTGCAAATCTTCAGGTAAATGTGACCATTAATAGCCACTATTCCAGAGAGGAATTGAAACTGCAACCAATAGCATAATGTGTTTATAATAAACACGCTTTTGCCTGTGATCTTTCTGCGTTTAATAATGAGTATATTATGTAATATGTATATCCTACAAGCAACCTTAATATTATATCACTCAGTGATGAAAACGGTACTTTAAAAAAAAAGAGTTAAAATCCATTGAAAAAAACCCCGAGTTGACAGCAATAAAATGGTTGCTAATGGATTCTATTTATATCATATTCGATGTCACCAAAGTGATAACCCCGAAATATGGCGGGTATAGAAGTTGTAAGCAATATCAAAAACCAAATAATCTCCTTCATAGGGAAGCCCTAGCCTGTATAATAGGTAAGTAATCAAAAGGTTAGTGGTAAACGTAGCCGAAAGGAATGGAGTTATAGGAACCCCTCGCCACTGATGTGGTTGCTGTTTCGGTATAGGTATAGATTCATTTCCGCCACCACAATACGGTATTTGCCTGTATTTTTCATTATATAAATGAATAGTGCTCTGAAAAATAAGACAGTTTACAAAAGGAATAGTATACTAAAAATCAATATTTTCAAAAATATTACGGATTGTTTGAAGTTGTGAGTCTCGTGAAAACGCCCCGTATAAAAGTCGTACTAGTAAGTGACGTCACACGCTAGTAATGTTGCGACGAAATGCATGACCATATGCACAAAATTTCTTGTATCTCGTAATTTTGCGCGTTTATGTCGATACATACTATAGTAAATCTTTTTGTATTTGGTGTAAGGAAACTAATTATGTAGGTTTTATGCACTAATGTTTAAAAAAAATATTTCAACATTTTTGTGACTTCGAAATGCATATAACTACAAAACCACACAAAATTCTAATTCTTTTTACTTATATCAAGTTGTAATACCTGATTATTTCTTAATTTATTTTAAAAAAACTAAATTTTTAGGATTGCCCTTTTAGTGATACCAAAATATATGATTTAAAGTGAATACATTAGCAACCATTTCATTGTTGTCGACTCTGAGTAAATGTTTGATCCATCACCTTTGCATAGTTTAAAAGATCTAAGCGTCCAGACACGAGAAGTGTTACTGTTGTATACTATTGTAATATTATGACTAATATGAGTCAAATGAGTAACTAATAACCAGTGATCGGATTAGGTTAACGACCCCAAAAATTATATTAGTATGGATACGCTCGCGGGATTTCGGAAATATTCAATATGTGTAACATACATTTTTAACATACAAGTACTTAATAACTAATATATTCTGAATTTTTATCATTGTTTAAATAAAAATTAGGGAAGAAATAAAAAAACATTGGTTCTGTAAATATTTTTTTTACGAATTAAAGTGTTTACAAAACATAGACAGGTTTAAATAACCATTTGTTTAATAACAACATAATCAAAAACAATTCTTAAGATTGTGGTCATTGTGGTCTTAAGATTGTGGAATATTTAAGTTAAAGATTTAAAAATTTGACATTGTTGATTATTTAATAATTTTACCTTTTGTTGAAATCGCTGGTTATTGTTGTAACTTAGTTTAATTTTACAGATTTTTAGTACTCTTATCAGTCGTTGCCTTTTTTTCTAAGAATTTAAGTTGAGTTTGAAATAAACAATACCAATTTAGCCGTGTAAAAATAGCGTGTAATAAAATCGTTTAAAAATGTTATTATACAATGTACAATAAAATTTTTAAACAATATTAATATTTATTATTTAGTGTGACTAGCTATTATCAAAATGGTAATTTAAAATTTCGTCATTAAATCCCGAAAAATTGCACACCTTTTCCGATCTATAATAATAACACAAGAGTCGGAATTTATTGTTTTTTGTAGGTGACCACATCAGGGATAAGTAAAAAAGAGAAACAGAACATAATGAAGCTGGTCAATGAGAATGGCGGAGTGTTTTCTGGCGCCTTTCAGAGCGAAACAACAGATATTGTTGTATTAACTAAGTAAGTGATTATTTATAGGTATTATTGATTTAACTGGTACTGGTATAAATCGTATTTTTTTAAGTGTCCATGTCTGGCGAAATCTGCGAGTATAAGGAATAAATTCTGAAAAACGATAAGGCAAAAAAATACAGATATCTTTAGAGTAACTTCTAATAACTATCTTTATTTTGGGCTAGTAGTCCATTGGAGCCATCCGATTCAGCCTTTAAACAACATACTGCATTCAAACTTGTATTACCAATTTCATTAATATATCTGCAAACACTACCACCCCGTTTGCTCGTTCACTATAGCCGTTGATTGTTAAACCTATTCCAGGGAAGGCGTTGGCAGCGAGAAGTACAAAGCGGCGCTGGAGTACGGTAAAGCGTGTGTGCTACCCGCGTGGGTGGTGGACTCCGCCGCGCGCGGGGTCTGTCTCCCACCGGCGAGGTACCGCGTCGCCGGCGCCTCCACCAGCTCCCCACTGGCCGAGCACCGATTGCCGGACATGAGTGAGTTGTGTACGAGTTGAAGTACATGAGTCAGTTGTAGTGCCCGAGTGAGTTATAGTATACGAGTTAGTTGTATTACACGAATAAGTTGTAATACATGAGTGAATGGTAGTGGTAGTACGACTACACACGCACCGCAGCTCGCGCGCCGCGGTAATTTTTTTCCGCAGCGCCTGCGGTGAACGCCGCTGCTGAGTGCTGTGGCACTGACGCTACCGCAGCGGTGGCGACGCAATCAATTTCTGAGCTGCGGCGCGTGCGTAAAGGCGTGTATGAGCACTTTAATGCGGAGGCTAAACTAAAAGTTTTTTTCTATATTAACCTTCATTACGATTATGATAAGGTTACACATATTAATAGTCACGAGTCAAAGCCACAGTGCGAGCGACACTGCAACTACATATATTACACATACGATACGGATAGGAAATGTCTTGTCAACATACAAAATATAGCAGGATGGTTGCTGGACGCTGCATTTTACATTGATTTAAAAAAAAAGTAGTGTTGTAATATCTCTGTATTAAAAATGTTTTCAGGCTTAAACTTTTCGCGGATAACAAATTTAAGGCCGCCCAGCAACTTCGTGGACGAAAGCAGAACCGTGGACTTGTCGACGATATCTGGGGGGAGAATTAAGGTGAGCATTCCGCAATATAGCAATGAGGATCAGTCATGTTTTTTGTGGGGTATGCAGACTTATGGCGACACAAAAAAACAGTAAATACTGTGAATAAATTATTTAAATCGGGCCAAAAATTACGAAGATACAGCAATTTTAGTGCATTAGTTCCAAAAACGCGCCTGATAATGAAGGTAGTCGCTGTGACATCATCTGTCGTCGTCACCTCCGATCTAAACACAACTAAAGTATTTAACTTAAATAAAAACAATGCACGCGAGACAAGCGTCAAGAATCAGAGAATGAATACCTATGCAATACCTATGAAGTAAGAGTACAATCAAGCCGTTGTCGCACAAGCCGCTGAATTGGTTACGATGACGTCATCTGTCGCGATGACAGATGACGTCATCCTAACCAATTCAGCGGAAGCTCGCGTTTCTAACTAGCCGTTCAGAAAAACTTTAATAAATCCACCATTTCTTGACGAATTTTAATAATTTAAAAATAAAATGCTTAGTCAAAAACACATTTGCTACTAAGGGATTGATCCTCATTGCGTGTCATAAGGCATTATCTACATAGCTATTCTTGACAGTCCACCTTTGCGCTACAGTCCTCACTAAGCGTATTACTTTTTTATTGTTTATCTTGTCCAGTGTTTTACAATGTTTATATTTCTTTTTAGCTATCACAAGAGCCCAAGAGATCATCCGATACATCGATGGACAAGGAGATTGTGGAAGAGTTTGAAAAACTCGACATGAGCGATATCAAGAAGGCTGGCCCTATCTTCGATGGATTTTGTGTGAGTAGAAAAGAGAAGGGATGATATTGAGACAAATGATTAACACTAACCGGCGTTGGTGAAATTGGGACTAATTCCCGGTTTCTGAGGTTTTTTGTCTGTAGTTAATCTATTCAATAGTGATTTTTATTGGATGACGCTAACGCGTTAACAAATCATAGATAAACTACCGACAAAAAATTGCAAAATAAAGCATTTGACTGTGTGGAGCATGATACGCTGTTCAGGAAATTATACCATTATGGTGTAAGGGGCACGGCACTAAAGCTTTTAAGCTCTTATCTAATAAATAGAACACAGACTGTAGAAGTTAATTCCAAAAGGTCTAATAGTACTAAAATTAAACTAGGAGTACCACAGGGGTCTATTTTGGGCCCTTTTCTATTTCTCATCTATATAAGATCTACCTTATCTAGTTAATGATAAGCACGAGATAGTAATTTTTGCTGATGATACTTCACTAATTTTTAATGTGAAGCGACGACAATCTAACAATGACGAGGTAAATAGTGCTCTCTCAAAAATAGTACATTGGTTTAATGCTAATATTTTACTGTTGAATTCTAATAAAACAAAATGTTTAAAGTTCAGCTTGCAAAATGTTACGCAGGCACAAACCAATATACTATTAAATAATGAGAAAATGAAATTAGTAGACACCACTGTATTTCTAGGTATAACATTAGATAGTAAGTTACAGTGGGGACCACATATTGCTAAATTGGCAGATAAGCTGAGTTCTGCAGCATACGCTGTTAAAAAAATTAGAGAAATTACCGACATAGAGACCGCGCGATTAGTTTACTTTAGCTATTTTCATAGCATAATGTCGTACGGCAACCTCTTGTGGGGAAACGCTGCGGACATTAATACAATATTTGTGCTGCAGAAACGTGCTATACGTTCTATTTATAAGATGTCGACTTTTGAATCTCTAAGGGAAAAGTTTAAAGAAATAAAAGTTCTGACCGTCGCATCTCAATACATTTTGGAAAATGTGTTATATGTAAGAAAGAATCTAAACAACTTCAAAAAGAAATGTGATAATCATTGTGTAAACACTAGAAATAAGAACAAGTTAGATATGCCAGTGTTCAGACTAAGCAAAGTTAGTAAATCCTTTAAAGGCCAATGTATACGCTTATACAATATACTCGTAATCCCAGAAAAGGTTCAAAACCTTCCCATTAATAAGTTTAAAAAAGTAGTTAAAGAACGGTTGTGTGCCAAAGCGTATTATAAAATTAATGACTTCATTCAAGACGGCACACCTTGGGAATAAGGTGGCTCCTTATCTTATCTTATTATTTGTTACATAGACATAAGTAAACATTGTAATAATTTTGATTTTAAAAGAATAATTTTCCATCTTTTTGGTAAAAGATGGCCCCAGACGAGTTTCTTGCCGGCTCTTCTCGCTGGGTTAGTTCCCGAACCGGTGGTAGGCATCACGTAGTATCGACGTTCAAAAAGAGAATTTAAAAATACCAATTTTGAATATTTTTATTTTTTTATTTTGATTTTGATTTTTGACAAAAAACCTAAGAAACTAGGCATTAGTGTTTCAATGTAATGCCACGCCATGTGGCAATCTAGTCGTTTAGTCGTCTACTCGCTTATCGTGACATGTCTTCTCTGTAGCCATATTCTGGTCGAGCCGGTCCAAACAAGCCTGGTCTTGGTCTAGTACAATGTTTTAATAGCATACACATAATAAATTACTTTTATATAGATTTGGGTGACTGGCGTGGAGGGGGCGTGGCGAGAACGTGCGGCAAGCGCGGTGTCGCGGTGTGGCGGCGTAAGGTAATAAAACATACTACAAAAGACAACGAAAAAAAAAGACTGATGACCTAATTATTTATTGAAATTTAATATCATTTAATACTTGATCCTACAGAAAAACTGCGTAAGCAGTTTTGTGGTACGTAGGCTAGTTAAGAGTTAAGATTTTTTTCTTAATAATAAATAAATAAATAGGTACGACGCGGCGCACGCACGCGTGACGCACGTGGTGGCGGGCTCGCGGGCGGCCGCGGGCTGCGCACGCGCCGCCGCGCCGCACGCGCCCGTGCTGTCCGCCGCGTGGCTGGTGCGGAGCGTGCGAGCGGGACGAGTGCTGGACGAGGCCGAGGTACATACAATATTTACCAAACTTACATTAGTTTATTTGTTTTATTGGTTTGTAAGAAAGAACGATTATTGAAAAATATATTTTCAAATCACATACACAATTTTTGTAACATCTCTTCTCTCTAATTTTGCTCTTTATAAATCTGACGGAGTGATTCCTTGACATGCGAGTGTTGGTAAAGTTGACCATAGTTGTGTATGCTATGGTCTATAAAAAATATGATTATTTTAGTACATAATGGAGGAAACTCCCATGACGCCCGTGAAGAAGAAGCCGCAAGTGGAGGCCGCGTCGCCGATGAGTCGCCGCAACCTGCAGCTGCTGCGGCCGCCGGAGCCTGAGCCTGAGCGTCTGCAACCCGATGTACCAGACCAGAGGGACGAGATAGTCAACCACTATCTGAGCCGTGAGTCCTTTACTAACATATATTCTAATATAATAAAGAGGAAAGGTTTGTTTGTATGTTTTGTTGTGTTGCTTATGTTGTTTCTTTGCATTGAATAGGCTCCGATACTAATGTATCATTTTGATTTTGAAATTTGGCACAGATGTAGATTAGATCACGGGGAAGGACACAGGCTACTTTTTATATCGGCAAAATGTACGGTTCCGGCGAGATTTCCTTTATCGCGCACGAAGTTGCGGGCAACATCTAGTCAGATATAAAAAAAACATGACGTGTACAGACTACAGAGTAGACGTGGCAGAAGTGAACTTCATTCTATTTTCCAAATCCAAAAATACTCTTAATTAAGTGAAAAAGTAATTGAACAAATTAAAAGTCTGTCGGCCAACCCAACAATATGGGGGCCCCACTGTAGTTTTGTGTCTAAAGTTATACCTAAAAGGACAGCTGTATCTACTAGTTCCATACCTTTTCCATTCAATAGAACATTGGTTTCAGAGTGCCTTACATTTGGCAACGTGAACTTTATACATTTAGTTTTTTTGCTATTTAACAAAAGATTATTAACACTAAACCAGTGTACTATTTTAGTGAAAGCATTATTTACTTCGTCATAGCCTGAGTTTTGGCGATTAATATTAAAAGTAAGTGACGTGTCATCGGAAATAAGACTATCCCGTTTTTTTCCATTAATAAGGTATGGTAGGTCATTTATATTGTTCGCGCCAACCCTAGCGCGACGTTTAGAATAAACACAAAGGACATCACTACGTGATGTATGGCCGACCGACTCAGGGGCGCTGTCAGAGAGTGACGAACACTTGCATTGAGATCTCCTTCCGCGCCGGATGCATTTTCAGATCATCCCGAAACCTAGTGAACGCGAACGCGTGTGCGCATATTTATTTGTGCTCGTTAATATAATACCAAATTCGCCGGCGAACCGCGATAAATCTATCGATAATCCGCTCAACAGCTGTGTAGTGTAGTGAGAAGAAACCTCCGCCCAGATACAGAACCACCAGCTCAACAATAAGGTCAGTCCCAGATTTCTCCAGCCCTCACATTAACCTATATACCTACTTCCCTCAACTCAAAGTCGTATGTGTAAGGTCCTAGCTTACACATTTCTTGGCCCATCGAGCCTTCGTGAGGCCCTTCTCCCTCTTAACGGCGTTGGGCCTGATTAGAACCGGCACCTGCAGTTCCGCTCCGCCCAATTCTGCACATGAGGTGAGCTCGATTGTTTATATTTTGTCCAATTAGTTCTGGCCGGGCCGCCCCGCCATTTTGGAACCAAGTTACAGTCCACTACCATTATCAGTTCGGCACATTTGACATTAAACCCCTATTATGTACTTTGATATTAACCTATATGTTAGTTATTTGAATTGTTTTGTGCATGTTTCGGCCCATAAATTCATAGGAGGAACCCAAAAAATAAAAATAAAAAAGGAATGGTGGGTAGGTTGTCGGCTTATTGTCGAACGGGGAACTCGAACATTCCAGAGCTTCCCTAACGTACCTAGTACATGGTTTGTGCCAGTGGTATCTCATATAATTTTCTCAGCTCTTAATTACATACAGAATGTTTTAATGTTTGATTCGCATATAAAACGAGTAGTAACTGGTGCGTATTGTGAATTACGTTCGGCTCATGACAGAGTTGTGAATCGTCGTTGCATTACTAAGTATTTTATCTATATATAACGTTTGTATCTTCATATTCTCAATTTTTGGAACACAATATTGATTGGCTTAGCATTATTTTGATGGTTATGAGTCGCATAACATCTCAAGTGCCCATACGGACATCGTCGGCTCGCTTCGGTACTTGATTTTTGTGCATTCTGTAGGTAATAGGTACCTACACGGCGCCCGTGCGTAAACAACAGCTGGTTGCATTCATTCTCAATTAGGTGTTCTTCATAGAATAAATGGTGACCTTCACATTGAATTCATATCTTATCTACGTTCTGTGTCTGTACAAAGATATTATTGGGTGTTACGTTACAGCTGTTTTAAGTAAGAATTCTTATCGACGTTCTGTGTTTATACAAATATATTATAGGTGTTGCGTTACAGCTGTTTTGAATAGGTCGGCACATTGTTGGGATTGAACCTGCTCATACCTACTTGCATTGTTTTCATTACGTTATTTTGTTTCTAACGCGCCCGCTAAGATTTGTTTATATTCGGGCTTCAGGACATTAATATAATATTACGGACGACTTCTAACGCATTGATCTCCGCTCATCAAACATGCACTAGTGCTGTGTTGGCATCGGGCGGTCGGTCAGCTCATTTGTTAATTGGCTCGTACACATTTTATGATGGGATTGTATACATTGTCGGCACATTGTTGGAATCTGTTTTCTGCGTTTTAATTAATTGCGCGCGTGTTTTCCGCTCATTACTTTTAAATGTTTAACTTAGTTACACGCTTATATTTTTAAACATGCCTACAAAATCGCAAGCGGCCATATTTAGGCAAACTATAAAATCTATTAGTCGGCTCAGAGAGATCGCATTGGCATTACACAAAGGTGACTCAAAGTCTAACAAAACGGAGTTTAATGCGCGTTTTAAAGACCTACAAAATTTGAAACAAAAATTAGAAAATTTATACTGCGAAATTTTAGACGACGGCAGTGTTACAGAAGAAATTGAAAAGTTTTATACAGCCGGTTACGAGAACGCGCTATCCGAATATTATGATATTTTAACTGCAGCGGAAAATATAAGTTCCACTTCAGAGTCAAGTCAGCTCACTTCTGCCGTTCTGCCCAAAATTGAACTGCCAAAATTCAGCTCACGCGTTGAGGACTGGCCATCGTTTATTACGATTTTTAGGAGTCTTACAGACGACATGACGTCACTTACAGATGCAGTTAAGCTGCACTATCTTTTGTCTTGCCTATCGGGGGAGGCGCTCAGCATGATTGCGCATTTAAAAATCACAAATGATAATTACAGCGTCGCGCTCGATATACTCACACGTAGGTATGAAAACCGCCGTGTTCTGATAGATGGGTTTGTTGATATAATACTCGGCCTACCTAATATTCATATTCGATCAAGCATACGCGCGACGTTTTTAACTCCGCTCATTTCCGCACAAAGCGCATTAAATAATCTGCGTTTACCTATGGATAGTAATTACGTATTTGTGTCTATTGTAGTTAGAAAATTACGAGGCGAGCTCCGCACCCTGTTCGAAAGAAGATACGGCATCTCGGACACTCTGCCCACCTTAGGTGATTTGATTTCTTTTTTAGAGGAGCACGCGCGCTGTATCGAAACCGAATATTCTAATGCAACGCGCGGTGTTACCTACTCACCACAAACTGGGCCCTCTCGTCAACACACACCCCCCGCAAACTCTCCGCGCAGTCCACGCTTTAGACCAATTAGTCCCGCGTATCCTCGTAATGCTCAGCGCTCGCCATCGGCTCACACTTTAAGTAGCTATCACGTCAGCCCAGTTCCTCATTACCCTCAACGCTACTGGCCCCCCTCCCCCCGAACAGAGCGGCGCGAGTACTCAGCCCGGAATACAGATAAACGCAAGCGATTCTACTGCCCCTATTGTAGGAATACAGAACACAAACTTATCGCGTGTCCGAAATATAATCATCAGCCCACTCAAGGTCGTTGGGATTTCATAGAAGCCAACGACAGATGTCGTAAATGTCTAGGTCCGCATTTTGAAAATGAATGTCGTTCGACAAACTCATGCAAAGAGTGGAAGTGCAAATCACCACACCTCGCTTCATCGTCACGGAACTCCAAATTCTCCGGTGTCGTCAGCGCATTTGGTTCCTCCTCATTTACGTGCACAGCCCCGCCGGCGTGCTCAAGACAAGCCACATACCTACACGGCCTACACACAACATACGCGTGCACATCAATCATCATCATCAGACCCCAACCAATCGTCTGATCATGCACCGTCTACAACTCATCAATATCAAAACAAAAAACAATGACTACCTACAATCACGGAGCACATAGAATTAGAAGATCAACCCAATAATTTAAAATGTCATTCAGCTCATAGTACACCTGCATCACATTCAGCTCATAAAATATCTAAATCTAGTTCAGCCCAATATTCTGTAGAATCAGCCCAAGTAAATTCAACTCAGCACATAGAAAACCCATTAAAAACTCCAGTGTTACTTCCCACAGTCGTTTTAAATATATCTGATAAATGCGGAGAATATCACAGGGCTCGGGCTTTGTTGGACTGTGGTAGCATGATAACGCTCATAACTCAGCGCATGACTAGAAATCTTAATTTGCAACCAAAACAATGTTCATTAAAAATTACAGGTGTAGGTAATCAGCACATACAAAATTCTAAAGGTTGGGTCACAATAACATTTAGGCCCACACACCGTGACACGCCATCTATTACTACTACCGCTCATATTCTCAAAGACGTTACAGGTTATTTACCTTTGCAAAAAATACCAGATGTTGTACAAGACTCAGCTCATCAGCTCATTCCATTGGCGGATCAAGCTTATCATACTCCTGCGCCCATTGATCTCATTTTAGGCTCAGACGTTTTGGGTCACGTTTTGGATGGTACTAAGATTGCTTTGGGCCCGGGAAGCCCATAGCCTTCGGCACGATTTTTGATTTTGCACTCATAGGACTTGTTGAGCACTCATGCGATTCACCTGTAGCTCAAGTTGGCTCTGCTCATGTTACTCATACTCATTATACTCAGTCGGCTCACTCTACACATTCTGCTCATTCTACTCATGATATTTGCAAAAGCCTGGAAAGATTCTGGGAGTCGGAAGAACCCCAGCCTCGTTCTGCTCATTCAAACCCGCTACACGAGCAATGTGAACACATATTCAGCTCAACCACCATTCGTGACGATTCAGGCCGTTATATGGTGACTCTTCCCTTCTTATCAGATGCACCCGTATTAGGTAGTACTCATGCTATTGCTCTACGTAGATTCTCAATCTAGAAAAACGGTTGCAATCCGATCACACACTGCGACAAAAATATATAGAATTCATGAACGAATACATAAACTTAGGACACATGACACCGTGTCATCCGTCTACATTTACTCATAAACCTCATTATTATATTCCTCATCATGGCGTGTTCAAATCAGGTACTGACAAACTCCGCACAGTATTTGATGGCAGTTGTAAGTCATCCAATGGAGTCAGTTTAAACGATTGCCTGCACACAGGTCCAGCACTTCAACGAGACATTGTAGATATTATTATATCATTCCGCGCACATCGTATAGTATTAAGCACTGACATAAAAATTATGTTTAGAAATATTCTCTTAAGACCAGACCAAAGACACTATCAGCTCATACTCTGGCGATCGTCTCCAGATCGACCTCTGCTCACATATGCACTCAACACTGTTACATACGGATTGCGCTCAAGTCCATATCATGCTATCCGCACATTATTACAATTAGCTGAAGATGAAGGTCATCGCTATCCTCAAGCTGCCGAAATTTTGCGTAAATTTGTTTTCGTGGATGATGTACTTTGCGGCCATGACACCATAGAAGAAGCATCAGCACTCCAAACTCAGCTCATTGATTTGTTATCACTCGGTGGATTTAAACTTAGTAAATGGACATCAAACACACCTCAGCTCTTGCAAAGATTTCCAGACGATCAATCCGAAATGCCTAAAGACTTTGACATCAGCGCAGAGTCTCCATCAATTAAGGTTTTGGGTATTAGATGGATTCCCCGGTCTGATGAATTTACATATCACATCTCATTACCACCAGTTACCCACATTACAAAACGTTCAATTCTTAGCACAGTAGCTTCTCTCTATGACCCAAACGGTTGGTTACACCGTCATATTCCGCGCAAAATACTTCTCAAAGTTATGGTTAACTAAATTGGACTGGGACGATCCCACTCCAAATAATATTACAGATGATTGGCAGCGCATCTATCATGATCTTCCGCACATCTCAGATATACATTTCCCAGACATATCGCTCCACACAAATTCAAATCAACATACTCACTTCACGGATTCGCAGATGCTTCGGAAAGCGGTTTTGCTGCAGTGATATATTTACAAGAATCAGCTCACAACGGATCTGTTAACGTTCACCTCATAATTGCTAAATCTAAAGTTGCACCGATTAAAAATAAACTCACAATCCCCAAATTAGAGTTGTCTGCTGCAACTCTATTATCTCAGCTCATGTTGCGTGTCTCCCAACAATTGTCTGCTCATCTCACAATTACACATCACGTTTGTTGGTTAGATAGTACCATAGTGCTTGCATGGATAAAAACTCCGCCCCATCGTTTACAAACATTTGAATCAAATAGAGTAACAAAAATTAACTCAAATTCACTCACACTTAAGTGGCGTCATGTACCTTCCCAATTAAATCCTGCTGACTGTGCAAGCAGAGGATTATCAGCTCAAGCTCTCTCCGCTCATGATTTATGGTGGTCTCCTTGGCTCAAATTGCCAGAGGATACCTGGCCCAAGATGCCTTCAGCTCATACTCGACAAGACTTGCCAGGGCTCAAACAAATACGTACCATGCAATTTCTCGATACCCGGTGTCGATAGTGATCTGCTCACTCGCTTCAGCTCTTTAGAAAAACTAACTGGTGTCACTGCCTACATGAGGCGATTCATTCGTAACTGTAAACTAAATTCAAACTCGCGACAACTAGGCCCTCTAACTGTAAGTGAACGTAGAGAAGCATTACTCTTCTGGATCCGCTCTGTACATCAGAATGCATTCGCAGAAGATATTCACCGCCTGCAAACCGATAGAATCTGCACAGTACGACTACAACGTCTGTCGCCTTTTACGCAGGACGGTCTCCTCAGAGTAGGAGGTAGACTCACTCGTTCGGAACTCACATACGATGCTCAACACCCATTCATTTTGCCTAGTTCTAGTCCGCTCGTAGACCTCATAATAGATCACTATCATCGCATACACTGCCACCCTGGCACGGACACGCTACATGCTATTTTACGTCAGCAATTTTGGATATTATCTGCCCGCCGCATTATAAGGCACATAACGTTTAAATGCATAAGATGTTTCCGTTGCCGCGCTCAGCCCGAAGTACCTATCATGGCTGACCTGCCAGCTGATAGAGTCATACCTCAGCCCGTATTTAGTCACGTATCAACAGATTTCGCCGGACCGTTTCTGCTCAAATCAAGTCAATTACGTAATGCTAAGTTAATTAAGGGATATTTTTGCATATTTGTTTGCCTCACTACAAAGGCGGTTCACTTAGAACCAGTCTCATCGCTCACTGCCGAAGCGTTTATTGCAACATTACAAAGGTTCTGCTCACGTCGCGGACTTCCGGTATTGATACGTTCGGATTGTGGCACAAATTATGTAGGAGCTAGGAATCATCTACTAGAGGTACAACAATTTCTCAATGACAATAACGACGCCATTTCTCATAAACTCTCAACTCAAAATATAACTTGGTTACTCAATCCTCCTAAAGCCCCATGGATGGGAGGTATCCATGAGATTAATGTTAAATCCACAAAGCAACTTCTATACCGTGTTATCGGTGAGCAACACCTCACTTTCGAGGAATTCTTAACTCTGCTCACTAGAATCGAAGCTGTGTTAAACTCTCGGCCCATCAGTCCACTTTCGTCCGATCCCACGGACTATCAGCCCCTTACTGCTGGCCACTTTCTCATTGGCCGTCCGCTCACAGCTCTCCCCGAGCTGACTCTAGATGAAAGAGTAATATCTCCGCTCAAACGCTTTCAGCTCATTCAATCACTCTCTCAGCGCTTTTGGAACCTTTGGACCAAGTCCTACCTCCATACCCTTCAAATCCGCTCCAAATGGCTTTCCTCTTCCTCTCCACCCAAAATTGGAGAACTGGTTCTGCTCAAGGAGGACAATTTGCCTCCTCTACAATGGAAGATGGGAAGAATCTCACGTCTGCTACCTGGGAAGGATGGAGTCATTAGAGTTGTGGACTTGGACACGACTCAAGGCCAGCTGCGGAGGCCTGTCGGCAAGATTGCCCGGCTCCCACTGGATTCTGCTCAGGATGGGGCTCAGCTCGCCGCCTGTGCGGGCCCCCCAGGATGTTCGCGCCCCCCAGGATGTTCGCGCCTACCCTAGCGCGACGTTTAGAATAAACACAAAGGACATCACTACGTGATGTATGGCCGACCGACTCAGGGGCGCTGCCAGAGAGTGACGAACACTTGCATTGAGATCTCCTTCCGCGCCGGATGCATTTTCAGCTCATCCCGAAACCTAGTGAACGCGAACGCGTGTGCGCATATTTATTTGTGCTCGTTAATATAATACCAAATTCGACGGCTTACCGCGATAAATCTATCGATAATCCGCTCAACAGCTGTGTAGTGTAGTGAGAAGAAACCTCCGCCCAGATACAGAACCACCAGCTCAACAATAAGGTCAGTCCCAGATTTCTCCAGCCCTCACATTAACCTATATACCTACTTCCCTCAGCTCAAAGTCGTATGTGTAAGGTCCTAGCTTACACATATATAGACCAGAAAAAGAAAGGGTCCTAAAATTCAATTTTGGTACCTGTGGATCTTTTTCCATTTATCTCAACCCTCTGAGTCCTATTTGATAAATAAGATTTAAAGAGGACGAGTGCTGTTCCCCTTACTCAATAGTGGCATAGTTTCTTGATCAACGTTGTGTGCTGCACGCAATGCCTTAGATAGATCGCAAAAGACTCCTAGAGCATACCTAACCTAACCTAAAGTTGGAAAAATAGTAATAGGTCGGAAGTTAGATGGATCCGACTTACTACCAGATTTAAACAGAGGTAAAACTTTACTATGTTTCATTAGATCAGGAAATACGCCACTTTTTATACAATCATTAAAAATAGTTGCTAAGTAAGGTGCGATAATATCGATTATAGATTTAATAACTTTCATTGATAGGCCCCATAAATCTGCAGTATTCTTAATATTTAATAAATTTAAAAAAATAATGTCTTGCGGTCCTATTTCTTTAAATCTAAATTCGATTTCACACTCTTTTACATTATCTTTAAGAATTATTCAGAATCAGCAGGAGAGGCATACAAATTTTTGGTGGTTGAAACTGGAATGTCAGCAAAGAATTTCTCAAAAGCAGTTGCAACTTCACCGTCGGATTTAATTATTTTACTATCTATATTCAACTTAAAATATGTGTTGCGGCTGGTGACTCTTCCACTTCATTTGCAATGATTTGCCAAGTTGTTTTAATATTATTTTTCGAATTCTTAATTTTATTTCTAATGTGAAGAGATTTTGCTGCAGAGCAAACTTGCTTAAATGTTTTTTAATATAACCTTACATAATTTTTAAATTCTTCACTTTGATTCGTTGTTCTTTCATTATAAAGTTCATACAATTTGAATATACTTTTTAAAATACCTGCCGTTGCCCATTCACTAAATTTACTTTTATTGTTTGTTCTCACTGTCTTAGAGGTGAAAATAGTAACGAATTTATCTTTAATTAATTTATACATTTTACCAAACGACATATCCGGGCTACTATGATACTCTAAATGTCCAATATTAGCTATAATTTCACCTCTAAACTTCTCAATATGTTAATGTTTTTATGTAATAGTGTAAAATAGTGTGTAATTGTTTGCAATAATCTATAGGGAAAATGGCCCACTGCCCACAGTGATCAGAGCTTAGTATGTTAATGACTTCTTTATTTAATGGATCTATGTTGGTAAAAATGTTATCAATGCATGTAACAGAGCTGTCACTGATCCTTGTTGGTTCAAAGAATAAATGAGTTAAGTTATATGATTTTAACAATGAAGTAAATCTAACAGTGGTGGAATTACTTTCTAAAATATTTATATTAAAATCACCACACAATAATATATGTTTGTTAGATACACTTATCTTAGTTAATAACGTTTCCATTATTTTTTCAAATGAATCATATAACCCTAAGGGAGGCTTGTATACGCTAACAATAATAAAGTGTCCCACCTCTATACAGGTTATTTCAGTTGTTCGTTCTGTAGGGAGGCTTACTATGTCTTTACGTTCTATATATTTTAAATTCTTCTTAATTAATATAAGTGTGCCGCCTCTTATGGTTTTTCTGCAGAAAAAACTAGCCAGCTGGTGCATACCAAGATTTAACATAATTTAATTTTTCTTAAACCAATGTTCAGTTATACATAAAATGTCTAAATTATTGTTTAAAAACAACTCAATTTCTAATTCCTTACTAGACATACTTTGTATGTTTTGATGCACCAGCGTAAGTTTACATAATATATTATATTTAGAAAGCTAGCTAGCTGTTATCTGCTCTAGCTAGCAATCCCATCCGAATGAGGAATGTTCACTAATTCTAATGTAAGCCTTCTCTTTATTCTCAGTGGAAAATAAAAAATACTCTTGAAAGAATAATTTCGATACGTCAATCAGTTTCCAAAATATTTAATTTTAAAGTGACTTTTCGCGTTCAGGAAGTGGTGACGTCATACCATAATCATCTACGCTATTTTGTACCGCAGCCATGCGTTATAGTGAATTTAAATTGAAGAAATTTGGTGTAGTTATAATATTAACGTGTATTGATTTTATTTTTGGCATTATAAAATTATAACCTTTTATATTTTAGTGATGGGAAGTGGGGATCTAATTTTTTTATCGTGACGTCACACGTCACGTGACGATTAGCGAGATTCGAAATTTTTGAACTAAAAAATAAAATAACTAAAAACCGCCTCTAAAATCTTAGCATGGATCAATGAAACCATAATATAATCCCCCCATGATCTTAGCTACTTAATATTTTCGAATAAAACAAAAGCTGGTGTCTGTATACATAATAGCTTTACTGTAACAAAGTTTAAAGTGATTCTACATACCTAGTAACATTCTCAATTGACCACATAACACATTATATCATTACTGGATACCCAATTTCGTTAATGAGTTTAATATTCTAAATATTTAATGTATCCGGCTTGAAGGGCCATGAGTAATTTGTTGCTGTTATTTATATATTATAAATAACAAATAACAAAATTTATATATTATAAATAATAATTCGCAAAGAATGTTCCAGAACCTCGGGAAAAGACCCCAGAACCAGTAAAACCTCAGGAGCCTGACGTCACTGATGACTTAGAAGACGAGCCCACTGAGGAGCTGGAGCAGATATTTAGAGGTAACAATCATCTTTGTTCATGATAGAAACAATGACATACATTTTGTCTTGACAACTTTGAAAAATTTAAAGCCCCTCTTGTGATTTCGTTACCTTCAGTCACTACACGAAAAGCGCTATTTTTACAACGGTTTCCCATGAGGCTCCGGTAATACCGATCGAGCTGGCACATTAGTACTGAGTGTGCGGAGTGCTAGTTTTTTTCACTACTCGCCGTGAAGAAGTTAACTACAATTTGAATGGCATTGAAACATCGCCCCTAGTGGCAAACAATGGTAACTAATTCGATGTCATACAAATTGTAGTTCATCTTCACGGCGAGTAGTTATAAAAACTCGCACTCCGCACAGTGATGCATGGCTATCACATCGTTGTCTGCGTCGTGAGTTCGATCTCCGCCGTTAAACAACTTTTTTGTTGTTGTTTTCAACACCTAGGACAATTCAGGCGTATCATCTGATTGTCTGACAAGAAAGATGATCCATGCGTCGGATGGGCATGTAAAAGGTCGGTCCCACTGGGTTACGAGAGTAAAGGAAGATAGAGTGCTCTTGTGTATTACGCACACACTCAGGCACTATAAATTAACTCATGCGTAGCTATGAAACGTTTCTATGAAACCGGCCATCGTCGCCGAAATCGGTGTAGGGAGCTATAATTATTATTTGTCACATTTGCCACGCATCCTGCGCTGACTTATTTTCATGTCATACTTATTCCTGCTGTGTCGTAGGCATGAAGATCGAAGTCCGCGGCCTAGACGAAGAGTCAGTGAGCGAGATCGGCGCGGAGGTGGCGGCGGCGGGGGGACGACTCACGCTTGGCCGGGGGGACGCGGGGGGTCGTGTGCTGGTCCCCCTCGACTGGCCTGACGCTGATGATAGCTGTGTCACTGTGTTCTGGATTGTAAGTTTTTTCACTATGGCATAAGACCGTCAAATTCTCGTGGGAGGTATTCGTTCCACGCAGAAGTCAGGGGACTCCAAACCGCTATTCTCGTAAACGTGTCTAGTATAAACTAGTGTCAAACGCGTTCTGATTGGTCCAAACGTCACAAAATCAGTTTACGATAACAAGTAGCTTCACTTATAATACAATCAAAATAAAATGAAAGTCTACTTTAAATACGAGAATTGAGGTCGTGAGGTCGTGAGTACGGATGAAATATTTTTAAGCGCTCACGCTGAAATTAACACTATGTGGACATTATTATGTAATTATATTATGGTTAAAAACGTGTTCGATGCAGAACGCAAAAAAAAAAAACAATATAAACACATCTTACACGATACTTATTTAGTATTTATAGAGCAGTAACAATAAATAATTAAAATAAACTCCACAGAAAGATTGTCTCTCGCAACAAGAGCTCCTACCGGTGGAATACTACCACCGGCCCGTGAAGTTGCCGCAGTGGTCGGGCGCGGGGCCGCTGGCGGGCGTCGTCGCCAGTCTGAGCACTTACAGCGGCGTGGAGAGAGCGTTCCTGGACGAGCTGGCCAAGTTGTTGGGCGCTAAGTGAGTAATATGTGATATCTAATACTGACCTGACCCGTAAATACTTAGGCTAAAACATTAAACAACCAATTGTTGGCCCCGAACAGCTAATTGTTGTCCCCCTACCCAAATTACTGGCGACCACCTTATCATATTAAATATGGGTTGTGTATTCGTTTTGTTTATCTTTTTGAAGGATGACCAATACAGAGTATTGTTACGGGTAATTTAAATGAAACTAGGAATTACCGTGACAAATATATTTAAAAAGGGGACGTGGGCTGAAGGCCGAACGATCTGGTTTAGCCTCTTGGTGTCTGTGGGAATCGGAGGGGCTTTAACCACGCGGGCACTTAGCTGGGTCCAGGAGTGTAGTCAGCACGTGGCGCGAGCGAGTTGGGCTCCAACTTCCGGTAGCGTCTCTCTGTCGTTCAGGCCGGTATGTTCACCGCGACGTAGATCGTCCAAGGAGCGGTGCAGACTGATTCCAAAACCAATCATTTCAGTCCCGAATAACTAGCGGCACTCAGAAATCCGGATGTCTGAAAACCAGCCATAAGTCCATGAAAAGCGGTGCCTTGAACCCGGAGTATAGATCCCTGGAAAATCCATAAAAAAAAACGTGGATTAGGAGTTCCACAGCCGGCGTGATCTTAACCCCAAACGATCAAAATCACGGGCTGTTTGACCATCACAAAAATAAAAAAAGGGTAAGCAAAATAAAAGATGATATAAAGAACAATTAAAGTATGGATATAAACATCCTAATATTATATCAATGCAAAAATGGAAAGAATTTTACAAGGTGATAATTTACATGAAAAAAATAATGTGTTTTATTACAAGCGTGATTTACGAAATAAAACTTGACAACACAGATATAGAAAAACTCACCGTAAAAACGGGATTAAGACATATGATACACTTGTATCCAGAAAAACTTGAATAAATTAAGGATTCAGCAAAAGAAAGGACTGTCATCTCGCGACAGCCCTTAAATACCCTTACTATCATATTGTTTTTTTTTTAGCTGACAACTAGCGGTAATGCATAATCCATATGCCACAATAAAGAAATATTGGAGATGAAGCTCCAGTTAGAAACGTTTGCCAATAGATAGCGTCGTCTAGTATAAATAAGCTATTATAATTAGCAATAAGAGCTAATAGATGACGCTAGAAGCGATAAGCGATAATAACGATTAACGATATTAACTACGTTAAAAATGTAGCTTCGCTACAGTATGTACTTTAAATCTTTGGGGCCAATAATTGAGGGGATACCAACAATGTCATCTTCTCCTATATGCTTTTTAAAATGTTAGTAAATAATGATTTTAAATTAGTGCGATGTTATGAAATAGATTTCCATCGTGATAGATAAAAGGAAAATAGTTAACTGAGTATCCCATAGTACTCTCAGACGGAATAATAATCACTCGGTGTAAAACCTGCACTGAAGGCGCATTATTTTTGAAGATAACTTTTTTAGGCGCGAGTTAAATATCAAGGTTTCGTCATGGCCGGTTGTGGTAGTCACAACAGTTCCCATGGCCCCGCCAGAAGCGTGAAAAAGGACATGAGGGGGATTCAGTATTTAGGTAAACCGGTGCAAGGCACTGCGCGGAGTCCAACATTAAACTGCAGCTTTCCCCCGGGGTTGCGGGGCACGCCTAACGCATTGCCCCTCGAAAAAAAAGTCTCGACATTACTCATCAGCAGTGGGAACGTAAGTGGTCGGTGATGATGATGAAATAACGCATGTTTCAGAACGCAGCTCCGATTCTGTCGGCGCAACACGGCCCAGTCCGCCGCGTCAACCCACCTTATATGTCCCACGGCGGCGGGCGACAAGTACCTCGGCGCGGTGAAGTGGGGGCTCCCCGCCGTCTGCGCGGACTGGCTCACGGCGTGCGCGGCGAGCGGCGCGCGCGTGCCCGAGGCGCCGTACCTGGTCGGCGACACGCGGGGTGAGTGTACCGCATCGAGTACAGTGTTTGTACCGCATCGGGTACGGGACTTCGGAAATAAATAAAAAGCACACAGATAGCTGAAAGCGTGTATAATGTAAAGCACTTTGAACGACAAAATTGGGATAGATAGCTTTTTGTTTTACCCGATCAATCATATTATTCAATTTTAAATGCAAGACATATCATCTATATTCTTTATGTTTTAAAGAGTTAATTATAATGTAAGATTTTGTAATGATATAATTACGTATTGTCTAGCGCCTCCACTGCCTCCAACAAAGGAAGATCCCGAGATAACTTTAGATAAGGACGTCTTGGAAAAAGACAAGGACAACACAACAAAAGACAGAAACGGCACAACGAAAGACAAAGAAAACATTATACAAGACAAGGATAACACGGTGAAAGACAAGGAGAACGCCATGCAGCCGCCGCTCACAGCCGCACTGCGCTCCTCCGCGCCCAGCAGAGAGCAGACGCCTAAAGGCAAGATAGCTAATGGTAAGTGCTATCATTGCTTTTTTTTTTTATTAGAATGCGAACATAATGAAAGACGCGTCAAATGTTTATAGGGTACACGCTGTAAGGTAGAAATAGAAGGTAAAACTTTTTGAGACTTATAATGTTTATGATATATTTTAAGTTTTCTTTTACTTCTCTTTTTTTTTCATTTTAAATGGAGGAATGTTATAGTTGATATCTATTTTTTTTCTTAAAAAAAATTTGTTCATATCAATTTGCTTTCTTTTTTGAATATTTCATAACGAAAAATGTTGAATTTGAACGCACAGATGACGAGATGTCGCCGGCGTCGCGATACATAGCGATGGCGAGACAGGGCCTGCTCGGCGGCGACTCGCAGGAGACCCCGAAACGACTGCAAGAGCTCAAAGACGACGCTAAACAGGGTAAACATTCGTTAACACTCTTATTTACTTACTTATATCACAAGTAAATATACAGGCTGAATTTTTTCAAGGTATGGTAAGAAAGAAACTAATGGACTGCGATCCCAGGCCGTAAGTGTAGTCAGGCGGGCCTGGGATCTCAGTCCATATTATGGAATACCGAAATGTGTACGATTTTGATAAAAACTAAAGCTGAATTATTAGAATTTTGAAAAATATGTATCCTTACACGGAATCTATAGATAAAAAAAAATACACTCGCTGTATTGTTACACCACTAGCTTTTGCCAGCAGCCCGACCCGCATAAAGACAGTATCCCACGGGAACACCGTACTTTTTCTGGATAACAAGTATCCAGGTCTAAACTACCCGATACCAAATTTCATAAAAATCCGTCCAGTAGTTTTTGCGCGAAAGAGTAAGAAACATCCATCCATATATCCATCCCAACCTAACCTAACCATAATATATTATAGTTCTATGGTACAAAAACTGAAATTCTAGTCGATTTCTAGAATGTGCAGTACGCACACCGCCTCTGGAGGACGCGCTCTCCACTCCGAACCTCTTGGGCCTGAGCCCGACGACGCGCCGGCGCCTGCAGGCGGTGCGACGCGGGGAAATGCCCTCTGATCCCATCAAAACACCGACTGATCCTTGTAAGTCAATGCTTACACATATAACATACGTGAATAAAATTGCTTTTATAGGCATCAATCTAAAAGCGAGTCTAACTCGCATAAGGGAAAAAGTAGTAGATTGTTAGCCTAGGGTTGAAAAGAATCAATTCCCGAGGTAGTTAGACGATATATATATATAGAGCTATAGTCCGAGTAGGAAAACATTCTTTTACCCGTGGCAAACACTCTACTTTTCATTTAGAATATGTGGAAAATAAAACTAGTTGTTTATCTAAACTATTTATTGATAATAATATATTAGTAGTGCCTATTTAAAATTAATAGTCAAATTAGTTATTAAATTAAAAGTTACATTTTTGTTTGGAATATTTATGTTTGATATATTGTTTGATATATTTTGAGAAATTTGGCTGTTCTGGATCTCTGTAAAAGTAGGAGACTCTGGTATTTTATCAGACGATGGATTCCATCGCGGACACTCCCTGGAAGTTGTCGGCAGAGGCGAATTGGGGCGTATTTTTATAGTTTCGGTTAATTTGGTTGAAATTTTAGTTTTATTTTGGACTGAATCCTCTATGTAGCCTTCGGCGACTGTACTGGATTTCCAGCCTCCATGTCTTTTTAGCGTAGTCATGTTTGCCCCAGAATCGGCTAAGTGTCGCTGAAGTTCGTCTAAAATAGTGTCCGGTATACTGCTCACAGTTTGGTAAATTCAAATATGTTGCTATCTGCTTCGGCATACCTGAGATTTCATTTTTACCGATCACTTGTTTATAGCATTTTCCCTTCTGATAGTTGAGAAAAAAGCGGTCCGTTTTTACATCACTAGGTCTCATTTTTTGATATTTCTTTACTATTTGTGTAAACTCTTCTTTTACTATAAACGAGCGCTCAATATCTTCTTCTTCAGTCTTTGTTTTAGTCAGTTTTACTAATAATAATCGCCTTGACTTTCAATGTCGTTAATTGTCAAATTTGTGAGTTCATTGCTTCTGCAAGCGCCGCTTATACCGAGTATCAATACGACCTGTGAAAAACATGTAATTATTTTAGTATTTGTGTATTATACGTTCATATTTAGAATAAATCCATAAATACTTAGGTAAACTTACCTTCACTGCCAAATATATCTCGTCAGGAGCATAATTTAAAAAAAAATCCACCTCATGAGATGTGAAAACTTTAGATTTCTTACTCTTGAACCCCTGCGACTGTCTTTTCAAAAATGCTGTTAAATTATGAAATTTTTTCAAATCTACATTGTGTTTTACATTAAGTGTACCTACTTTTGAGCATTGAATATCGGCTCCATACCGTTGAAGGCTGTAATTTGCTACACAGTCCATTAAAATATGTAAGAAATACACTTTCGGAAAACGATTTTATATTCTTGTCTTCTCGCCACTTCATAAAATCATTGTATGTGTTTATATATCTTTCTTTTGATATTTTTGTCAAAATATTTTCTATGACACAATTTGCCTGGTCTGTAATGGAATCTGGTGTCAATATTTCGCTTGAACTCATTTTTAATATTCAATTCAAATCTTAGCACAAAAGTCCGTCACAGAAACATACATAACAGATTTTAGTATCCCGCCAATTTGTGTTGACTTTTTAAATTTTAAATATGGAACTTGCCGCTCGCCGCGTAATTGTCGCGGCACTCGCGCCGCTAATTCCGCTCTTTGAGCGGAATTAGCCGCTTTAATTATAATTAGTTTGCGCTAAATTCACACTGGCTGTTTAGAAAGTCATGCCATTTTTTAATAGTTTTTACATAAAACTCTTCACAGTTGACAGCAGTTCTATTTTTGAAGTTTTTCCGGCCCTCGGGCCGGAATGAATTTGTATGAGTTTTTCCCTCCCTATGAAAGGAAAGCAGCATCTTCCACCCAATAATCAGATCAAAACAACACTACTTTCCGAGTATGAGAAATGAAAATTACATTTGTTGTATGACCCCTTAAATGATAGCAACACCAACCTAACACCTTTCTAACACCAACCTTCATGTTATAATCTTCAACCCTCAGTGGTCGATAACTCTTATGTGTGTCCTCTTTCACACATCGCCTGTAGGTTGTAGGTGTAGGTTGCAGGTGTAGGTGTAGGCTGAAGTTTATCAGTCAAACATCGGTGTAGCGACTTTTTCCAGTCAATGTGGCTGCAGTAGGTGTAGGCGCGGAGGGCGCGAGTGGCGTGATCGCTCCACTGTCCATAGCAGTGGGTCACACTATTCATATATACATACATAGCATCCCATAAATAATTTATCTTTATCTTGTTATGTATTTATGTAACTTTCTAAATGCTGTTGCCGAGTGTAAATCTGTCCTTCAAATGACAATGCTGATGGAACCACATAACACCAGGCACTGTGGTGTTCGCGCCGCGGTGAGACGCCTGAGTGGTCTCCTGTTCGGCAATAGGACATTACACTACCTACCATCCTATCCGCACGCATCTTATTGTTTTTTTGTTCAATAATTAGTATTTCTGTTTTTGTTTATTGTTTAATATCTATGTTTTTTTTTCTTGTTTAATGTTAATCTTATTTCATTATTTCATGAATCATATAATTGTGTTTTTATAGCGTAAATCTATATATGTAATGTAATGTATTATTTTGTCGAATTAGTTTTTATAATGTAGGTACATAGTTATTTATTTAATCCAGCTCATACTTAAGACAGAACGTCTGCTGGGTACAGCAAGTATTAATGTGGCTTTGTTTCATATTCACGCACGAGACATGTCCGTGTCCATGATACAATCACAGGTCGTATTAAATTATTTCGTGAATTGTCGTATTGGAAACGTCGTCTGTAATTTTCATAGAAAATCAATGATTGCAAAATGTGCCTTACATTGAAAACGTGGTTGTAATATAATTTGTTGGGGTGGTATTACATCTATCAAAGGTGTTTGCCCAATGTGCAGTCGAAGACACATCCGGTGTACAACTTTTCGACATTATAACTCGGCAATAAGGTTCAAAAACGGTGGAGCGGATCTGCCGTCAACTGTACATATCGACGATGGAAAACAGTAAGGGCGTATCCCGTTAGAAGGTCGTAACTAGACTACGTATAAGGTAATAATCAGCTTTTTTTTCTGCGTCGATTGATCTGGGTCTGGCTGCTCTACGACGACATAAAATTTAAAAAGAAGACGGCATTTTGAAAAATATGATGATTTTTTTTTGGTGTAACTGCCCACAAAACTGCGTATTTATACTTTTTAGAGATACGACTTGAAGAAGTTTGTGTTTTTAATTAAAAAATATTTACGCCGTTCCTGTTTCAATGCGCCACCAATGTTACGACCTTTTTGCGGGAAGCAATTTTTATACTTCCTTACTCACTTCCTTTTTAGACATTTTAACGGTTTATATTTTTCTAAGGACAAATAAAGACTTCTAAGATATTACAATTTCATGGATGGTTAAAATGAACCCAATCCATGATAAAACCCTATTACTCGTATCAATATTTTGTACTTTATGTAGTTAATACGAGTCATAGGTCCCGTCATTTGTGGAATATTCCGGTTTATCTTACCTACGGCCCAGGCAACTTACCTGATACCTCAGTCGCTTCGCAGACGCCACGTTGAAAGGTTGTGACGGTTTCGCCGTAATGAATGAAATCGTGTTGCGAAAACTTTGCAGTGTATAACTTCGCTAAACAAGGTAGGTTATAGAATTATAGATATAAAGATTTAATTACCTAGTAATAAGTTCCGGGATACATATAATATTATGTATTCCTGAGCTAAACTCGAAAAATAATGATTGTAAACAAATCGAATTCTGCGGGTAGGTATGCGTTGTAATTTTGGATTTCTTTAGTACTACTGTAATTAGGTTTTCACCGGGTCTGGCTCAAAGGCAGACCCGGTGAACCCGGTTTGCTCCAGATTTTCGGCGTTCGATGGGCATCACCAGCTAAAAAAAAAAAAAAAGTTTGGTGTCAAATTGGGGGTTTTTGCCCATGCCCGATCGATTGCGCTTATCCGCTTTTCAATATCTCTAACGGTTACAAAGATAGACTTTTGCAATCACTAGGTTCATTAAGCTCTATTCATTTACTAATTACGTCATGCAGCGGTAAACAATGGACGGTGATAAGCTTAGGGCCATTAGTGGTTCAGTGAAACAATAATGGTATTGTAAGTGAGTCATTTTATTGGTAAAATAGCACAATTTCAAATCGTTGTTTTGTCAGGAATCGAGCAGATGGATCGTCTAATGTTAAGCGATTTCCGTCGCTCATGGAAACTCGCAACACCCTACTCTGGTGTTGTAACCTGCGTTCCCAGTCATAAAAATCCCCAACCCCTCTTGGACCTACGGTAAATCCGCACTCACACAGCGATACACAACGCAAGCGTTATTTCATATCGGTTTTCTGTGCGGCCGTGGTATTTACCCGATCGAGCCGGCCCATTCTTGCTGAAGCGTAATCCATGACCAGGAACACAGAAAAACTTTATGTTCCTTCGGCGGGGTTCGAACCCGCGACCCCCGGCTTGGGCACCAACACATTCAATCAACTGAGCCACAGAGGTCGTCATTACACTTTTGTTTACACACCTGTACCCTAAAGTGTATCTACCTAGGTAACACTGAAAATGTTTAGAAAATGAAAAACGGCTTAATGTTGAAAGTTGTCAATACTTTTATTGTTTTTCGAAGTAATCTCCGTTCCTCTCTACACATCGTCGCATTCGATGGAACCACTGAAAAAAGCGGTGGACCCATTATTCCTTAGGGGTCTCTTCTATGGTATTTTCGTACTCTTTCACCGCATCTTCAGGGCTCGTAAAGCGAATATCTCTGGCTGTATGGTGGATGACTCATTATCTCGACACCTGCCATAGTCAAATATTCAACAGTCCGTTTTGCGGACTGCGCTGAAGCATTGTCGTGGTGAGGGAGGATCCTGCTTCGAGGGCACTGCTGTCGAATTCTTTCCAAGACAACAGGTAAACAGCGATTGACATACCAGTCTGCAGTAACTGTAAATAGTGGCACGAGATGAGGCTTCATTAAGAAATGCTAATCGCGGTCTATCATAGCTTTGTTGTTGAGTAAGCCCACAACGAAAGTCATAATAAATCATTGACCGAAAATTTTTTCTCATTAGGTTCATTTTCACGTATAACAAGAGTTTTAGATTTGCCGCCAATTCATAAAAACAAATGACAAATGAATGCAATATACTAAATACATTAGGTTACCAAAGAGTTCTAAAATTGAAATTCAAAAAAAAATTTTCATTAGGAATGTTTCTAACTGGCCAGTTCTAAACATTTTCAGTGTCACCCACGTATTAGGAAGCACTACACTGGTTTTTAAAAAGTGGATCTATAAGGAATAAAGGTGAACTTTTTTTCAAAGTGTATCTACGAGGAATAATTCTTTAGCAGAACCTTTCTCAGCCTTTAACAGAACCTTTAACAGAAAATCTCTTTTTGCGGCGAGGCGGTGCGAGTTTTCTATGTTCTTAGGTCGTGGATATGTATTCAATACTAGTATTAATTGCCCGAGACTTCGCCCGTGTGAAATTAGGTTTTAAACTTTCATCACCTATTTTACTCACCTAGGGACTGAATTTTAGAAAACGCTGAAATACGTAACTAATTTTTTTTTTTTTTCGTTCTCAATTCATATGAAGTATCATGTAAATATGTCCAAGGAATAAGAAGATTTATACAGGGATAAAAATTTTACCCCCTTGAGTGTTTAATTTAGAAAAATCCATCCTTAGTGGTTGCATACGCTATACCAGAAATACGTGTGCAAAATTTCAAATTTCTGGTCTTAAAGGTTTGGCCTGTGCATTGATACATCAGTCAATGAACTTTTCTTTATTAAACTTTTCGATGTGCAGGTCCTTACTGGCCCTACAGATACAAATGTATTATTATCGATAGGATGCTGTTGCCGAAATAATTTCCAGCGATAGTTAGGAATGGAATTGGTGTCCCCATTAATCTAATGATAATAGTCGTGATGAAATACAATTAACATTCTCTAAGTTTTGTTGTTATAAATAGTATTCTCCACTAACCACGGTATATTCATTTTGTACTCTCAAGATTTCAACAGTTTATTCACGGTCACCGAGCGAAGCCGGTGATGTACTAATATTAATACTAAAGTACTAAATAATTTAGATAGAAATAAATGTTAAAGGATATCGTCGTGGGAGTAGAATCGAAAGGGACCAAGAGATTCCGAATCAGAGAGCTGCATATTTTCTCATACTGAACAACTGTATATTTGAATATAAGCCTTTGAACAATATTGTAAATAAGACATCATGAATAGCGATACAGTTATCGTTGACCTTCAAGGATTTAAGGATATCAAAAATAAATTTATCGTAAAAGAATTTTCAATTGCAACCAAAGACTACACAGAGACGTTTGTAATTAAACCACCATATCCTTATAATAATCTTACAAGTCAAGAAAAGAAGCAAGTTCGATGGTTAGAAAAAAATCGTGGACTACGTTGGAGTGAAGGATTCATTGACTATCGTGAATTTCAAAGGACGATTATTCCCTACTTAAGCGGTAAAAAAATTCTGACAAAAGGAATGGAAAAGATTAAGTGGATTCATGAGCTATGTCAAGACTGTGAAATAATAGAATTAGGGGAAAAGGGTTGTCCTAAATTTTTAATATTGTATTATAAAGAATATTTTGAGAAAACAAAGAAAAAAGAAAATGACATATCGAATTGTGTTCATCACAAAAATATGTGCTTTTAAAAATGTACTCTGTCTGAAAACATGGTATTGTGAAAATGCTAATTTGTTTTAATATTTTTATCAAATAAAAAATTTACTTTCTTAATAAAATATGTCTATTAGAATATAATTTTCTTTAATTTACTTTTATTCTGTTATAATAAATTAAACCAAGGAGAAAAGATCTACACTATTTAGTTTTTTTTATTTGTTCAAAATTTTTTATATTATATTATACTAGCTTTTGCCCGCGGCTTCGCCCGCGTGAACTAGTATTGTTGGAGAAAATCTACTTCGGCGAATAACTCTCTACTTACAGCAATATACTTCTGATACAATATTGAAAATGTTTTTAAGTTTACCCAACGCAGATGGTTTAAAATGGGACCCTATCACATCGATACGACATGCGCGATCGTTTGATATACATTTATCGCGCTTGAATATAAATTTTGCGATATCTTAATACATATTAAAGACTATTTAAAAAAATCCACATCATAATGCGTTGCGTAGTTGTAAAGATTTAAGCATACATAGGGATAGACAAAAAAAAGAGACTTTGTAATATACTATGTAATGATAATGATTAATACCGACTATAGTAAAGAAAGAAGAAAAGAAAATAACGTTTTGAATTGTGTCCATCACGAAAAGATATGCGTTTAAAAATGTACTCTGTCTGAAAACATGGTATTGTGATAATGCTAATTTGTTTAAAAATTTCATCAAGTAAAAATTTCACTTTTTAATAAATGTGTAATGAAATATAATTTTATTTCATTTCCTTCCACTCTATAATAATAATTAAACCAAAAGAACAAATCGACATTGACATTTTTTCGAGATTTTTTATTTGCTTAAAATCTTTAGTAAAAATTTTACTTTTTAATAAGTGTATATTTTTAATATCATTTTAGTTTAATTCCTTTTTCTCTATAATTATAATAATGGTAATTTGTTTTGAAATTTTGTCAAGTAAAAATTTAACTTTAAAAAAAATGTATATTGAAGTTTCATTTTATATCATTTCCTTCTACTGTATAATAATAATTAAACCAAGGGGATCAAATCGACATCGATATTTTTAGAGATGTTTTTATTGGCTTAAAATCTTTAGTAAAAAATTTACTTTCTGATAAGTGTATATTTGAAGTATCATTTTACTTTAATTCATTTTACTCTATAATAAATAAAGCGAGGCGAAAAATCAACACCGATATTTTTTAGAGAATATTTATTTGTTCAAAATTTTTTGTCAAAATTTTACTTTTAAATGAATGTCTATGTAATTGGAGTATCATTTTATTTCCTTTTACTCTATAATAATAAATAAACCAAGGGTAAAAAAAATCGACACCGATTGTCTTAGAGATTATTTATTTGCTAAACATTTTTGATATTATATTATACTGGCTATTGTGAAAAACAAAAAAGCAAATAATATTTTGAATTGTGTTCATCACAAAAAGGTGTGTTTTAAAAATGTACACTTTTAAAACACATATCTTTTTCAGAGTACATTTTTAAAACACATATCTTTTTGTGATGAACACAATTCAAAATATTATTTGCTTTTTTGTTTTTCACAATAGCCAGTATAATATAATATCAAAAATGTTTAGCAAATAAATAATCTCTAAGACAATCGGTGTCGATTTTTTTTACCCTTGGTTTATTTATTATTATAGAGTAAAAGGAAATAAAATGATACTCCAATTACATAGACATTCATTTAAAAGTAAAATTTTGACAAAAAATTTTGAACAAATAAATATTCTCTAAAAAATATCGGTGTTGATTTTTCGCCTCGCTTTATTTATTATAGAGTAAAATGAATTAAAGTAAAATGATACTTCAAATATACACTTATCAGAAAGTAAATTTTTTACTAAAGATTTTAAGCAAATAAAAAATCTCTGAAAAATATCGATGTCGATTTGTTCCCCTTGGTTTAATTATTATTATACAGTAGAAGGAAATGATATAAAATGATACTTCAATATACTTTTTTTTAAAAGTGAAATTTTTACTTGACAAAATTTTTAAAACAAATTACCATTATTATAATTATAGAGAAAAAGGAATTAAACTAAAATGATATTAAAAATATACACTTATTAAAAAGTAAAATTTTTACTAAAGATTTTAAGCAAATAAAAAATCTCGAAAAAATGTCAATGTCGATTTGTTCTTTTGGTTTAATTATTATTAGAGTGGAAGGAAATGAAATAAAATTATATTTCATTACACATTTATTAAAAAGTGAAATTTTTACTTGATGAAATTTTTAAAACAAATTAGCATTATCACAATACCATTTTTTCAGACAGAGTACATTTTTAAACGCATATCTTTTCGTGATGGACACAATTCAAAACGTTATTTTCTTTTCTTCTTTCTTTACTATAGTCGGTATTAATCATTATCATTACATAGTATATTACAAAGTCTCTTTTTTTTGTCTATCCCTATGTATGCTTAAATCTTTACAACTACGCAACGCATTATGATGTGGATTTTTTTAAATAGTCTTTAATATGTATTAAGATATCGCAAAAATTTATATTCAAGCGCGATAAATGTATATCAAACGATCGCGCATGTCGTATCGATGTGATAGGGTCCCATTTTAAACCATCTGCGTTGGGTAAACTTAAAAACATTTTCAATATTGTATCAGAAGTATATTGCTGTAAGTAGAGAGTTATTCGCCGAAGTAGATTTTCTCCAACAATACTAGTTCACGCGGGCGAAGCCGCGGGCAAAAGCTAGTATAATATAATATAAAAAATTTTGAACAAATAAAAAAAACTAAATAGTGTAGATTTTTTCTCCTTGGTTTAATTTATTATAACAGAATAAAAGGAAATTAAAGAAAATTATATTCTAATAGACATATTTTATTAAGAAAGTAAATTTTTTATTTGATAAAAATATTAAAACAAATTAGCATTTTCACAATACCATGTTTTCAGACAGAGTACATTTTTAAAAGCACATATATTTTTGTGATGTACACAATTCGATATGTCATTTTCTTTTTTCTTTGTTTTCTCAAAATATTCTTTATAATACAATATTAAAAATTTAGGACAACCCTTTTCCCCTAATTCTATTATTTCACAGTCTTGACATAGCTCATGAATCCACTTAATCTTTTCCATTCCTTTTGTCAGAATTTTTTTACCGCTTAAGTAGGGAATAATCGTCCTTTGAAATTCACGATAGTCAATGAATCCTTCACTCCAACGTAGTCCACGATTTTTTTCTAACCATCGAACTTGCTTCTTTTCTTCACTTGTAAGATTATTATAAGGATATGGTGGTTTAATTACAAACGTCTCTGTGTAGTCTTTGGTTGCAATTGAAAATTCTTTTACGATAAATTTACGAAATTTACGCTTTACGAGCCCTGAAGATGCGGTGAAAGAGTACGAAAATACCATAGAAGAGACCCCTAAGGAATAATGGGTCCACCGCTTTTTTCAGTGGTTCCATCGAATGCGACGATGTGTAGAGAGGAACGGAGATTACTTCGAAAAACAATAAAAGTATTGACAACTTTCAACATTAAGCCGTTTTTCATTTTCTAAACATTTTCAGTGTTACCTAGGTAGATACACTTTAGGGTACAGGTGTGTAAACAAAAGTGTAATGACGACCTCTGTGGCTCAGTTGATTGAATGTGTTGGTGCCCAAGCCGGGGGTCGCGGGTTCGAACCCCGCCGAAGGAACATAAAGTTTTTCTGTGTTCCTGGTCATGGATTACGCTTCAGCAAGAATGGGCCGGCTCGATCGGGTAAATACCACGGCCGCACAGAAAACCGATATGAAATAACGCTTGCGTTGTGTATCGCTGTGTGAGTGCGGATTTACCGTAGGTCCAAGAGGGGTTGGGGATTTTTATGACTGGGAACGCAGGTTACAACACCAGAGTAGGGTGTTGCGAGTTTCCATGAGCGACGGAAATCGCTTAACATTAGACGATCCATCTGCTCGATTCCTGACAAAACAACGATTTGAAATTGTGTTATTTTACCAATAAAATGACTCACTTACAATACCATTATTGTTTCACTGAACCACTAATGGCCCTAAGCTTATCACCGTCCATTGTTTACCGCTGCATGACGTAATTAGTAAATGAATAGAGCTTAATGAACCTAGTGATTGCAAAAGTCTATCTTTGTAACCGTTAGAGATATTGAAAAGCGGATAAGCGCAATCGATCGGTCATGGGCAAAAACCCCCAATTTGACACCAAACTTTTTTTTTTTAGCTGGTGATGCCCATCGAACGCCGAAAATCTGGAGCAAACCGGGTTCACCGGGTCTGCCTTTGAGCCAGACCCGGTGAAAACCTACTACTTAAGTATGAATCAGAGTACCTATAGTTATTATAAAATAGTATTTAGTAAACAGTTGCTAGCTTATAAGATTTAACAAAAATAGGTACCTTTCTTAGTTTCAATTCATCTTTCTTTTTAGATGACCAACCGAAGAAAATGGATAGATGATCTGAAAATATAAAATGACGAGGAAAATAATAATAAAGTTACTGTTTTGAGCGAACAAATTTATAGAGATGGAAAACTGGTTAAGAAAACTAAGAATACAGAAAGAAAATATGATAGTAGTAAATACGGTTAGAAGTTCCCATATTCTGGTTCTAAGAATATTGATTGCCTAGCATGCTTGCCATTGACTCCTCACCTGAGAAAAAGTAACGTTCATTCCTTAACACCGACATTTCGCAGTCCAAATTTCTATATTACGGAAACAAAGAAAGTGCTAAAAAAGTTCACACCCAAAAAGTTGGCTTACATGGAAGAATTGGGTCCAAGTGAAATTGAACATGAGTTAAGCAGCATTAACTTTTATAAGCTAATTGATTTACATAAATGTCAGAATGTGAATGATAATAATAATCCGACTCTCTTAATCAGTGTGTCTGTTGACCACTTACCGGAAAATACCAGCGTACCCCAACCTCCATCTCCTCGACCTGGAACCAGCAGCGAACCTGGTACTTATCGAGCTGACAGCGTACCCAGAACTCCATCTCCTCGTCTTGGAACCAACATCGAACCTGGTAGTTACCGAGCTGCCAGCGTACCTCGATCACCATCTCTACTTGGAACCAGCAACGAACCTGGTACTTACCGAGCTGCCAAAATACCCCGATCTCCATCTCCTGCACCTAGAACCAGCATTGAACCTGGTACTTATGGAGCTGCCAGTTTACCCCGATGTCCATCTCCTCGACTTGGAATTGGAACCAGTAACAAACCTGATACTTACCGAGCTGCCAGCGTACCTCGATCTCCATCTCCTCGATTTCGAACCAGTAACGAATCTGGTACATACCGAGCTGCCAGCGTACCCGGATCTCCATCTCCTCGATCTGGAACCAGCACCAAGACTGGTACTAACCGAGCTGCCAGTGTAGCCCGGTCTCCATCTCCTCGACCTGGAACAAGTGTTGAACCCTCTACCTACCGAGCTGCCAGCGTACCCGGATCTCCATCTCCTCGATCTGGAACCAGCACCAAGACTGGTACTAACCGAGCTGCCAGTGTAGCCCGGTCTCCATCTCCTCGACCTGGAACAAGTGTTGAACCCTCTACCTACCGAGCTGCCAGCGTACCCGGATCTCCATCTCCTCGATCTGGAACCAGCACCAAGACTGGTACTAACCGAGCTGCCAGTGTAGCCCGGTCTCCATCTCCTCGACCTGGAACAAGTGTTGAACCCTCTACCTACCGAGCTGCCAGCGTACCCGGATCTCCATCTCCTCGATCTGGAACCAGCACCAAGACTGGTACTAACCGAGCTGCCAGTGTAGCCCGGTCTCCATCTCCTCGACCTGGAACAAGTGTTGAACCCTCTACCTACCGAGCTGCCAGCGTACTCCTATCTCCATCCTCTCGACCTGGAACAAGTGGTGAACCCTCTATATACCGAGCTGCCAGCGTACCCCGATCTCCATCTCCTCGACCTGGAACAAGTGGTGAACCCTCTACCTATCGAGCTGCCAGTGCACCCCGATCTCCATATTCTCGACCTGGAACCAGCAACGTACAATCTTATGACGTCCCCCGCAAATGACAACCCAAAAGAAATGTTAAGCGAGACCTCGCTACAAAACCATCATTTGACGAATCTTATATAGATTTCGTTTTAGATGAAGAAGATCGCGATACTCTACTACTAAATGAAGCTTTTCCTTCAGAAGAGTCCGATGACTGGAATACCTCTGCATCAGACGAATCAGATGAAAAACCTAAGAAAAAAAAGGAGAAAAAACAATTTAAAAGTGCCATAAGCGCAGAAAAAAAGAAACAAAAAGCTCAAATAAGAAAAGAAAATAAAAGAAACAAAAACTTAGGAAACTGTCATACAAATAGCAAGGGGGTCATAGTCGCAGAAAAAGCAATGAAACCAAATCCTTGTGCTAACACTAAATATGGTAATCGTTGTGGTGCAATAAGCGAAGAACGTCGTCATAGATTATTTAGTCATTTTTGGAAACTTGAAAGTACACAAAGGCGAAGGGATTGGATAGCTCAGATAACTGAAAAGAACTATACCAAATCTAGTACTGTTAATGAGCCAGAAGGATCGAGACGCAAATTTACCTACACATATTTTATCAATGAGGGCGAAGGAAGGCGAAAGGTTTGCCAAAAATTT